>KK119982.1:774433-852757 GCA_000611955.2 Stegodyphus mimosarum
GACAGCTTTTTCTGCTTTAATGAAAGTGAAAATGTTAAATGTTACGTATATCGGTTGCATGATTTTATTAAATATATTTAAAGTAGATCTCTACGCTTTAGCGCAATGTGTTTTATTTCTTTACTATTTTCAATATTACTGTTATCAGGACTATCTTTTAATTTTTTCTACCAAATTTGGGAAGTTTCTCACTACATCATCTATTGATTTTTTGAAACCTTAACAGAAATGCTGTTCGCACTGGTATTATGTTTCACATTGCATTGGATAACTAAATTATAAGACTAATTGAATAAATATAATCTCATTCTGCTTGGTAAATGATCATTAATTACCTCTTTTCTCCGTAAAACGGCCATCCAGTATCTGAGAGGTAAACCAACTGAAGACTGGTAGTTGGATTTGGGCTCTAATCCCGACAAACGACTGCCTAGTACATATATCGTGGTTTTCCCATGCAAATGTGAGTCAGTTTGCCTTAAATTGACCTCCACGGAGGCCTCCTTCGATGTTGCAGATAGCTTTCGTACCCTTTTCTTTAATCTAAATAATCCAAAATACTCCACTATCATATTTTTCTTTCTCAGCTCTAATAAATAGCAGTTCTTTCGTCGTACTAAATTCTATACACTCAAATGCAGACAGCGGCCTGCATACTGACTCGATGTGGGTTCAAATACCGGCGTATAGGTTGGATTCAGGGGAGTTGTTACTACCGTTTTCTCTGTGTGTAATATAAACATGAGCCAGTTTCCTTTGAAGCATCTTTCGCGAATATACCTCTCTCCAACGGCAGATAATTTCTTGTACTTTCCCACAATCTGAAATGATCCAAATACAAATCTTAAAGGAAAACAAATTGCATTGTCTGACGAAAAGCAACTACAAATTACATAGGCCAAAATTAGTTAACATACTGCATCCCATCTTTTAAGGTTTCCACACTCAAAATTTTCTTTTTGGGATAGACACGTTATATTCAAGGGAAGTCATAAAAAGAGTTAATGAAATATTTCTGAGTATTACCTAAGAGTCTGAACGGAAATATGGTGATAACTGTAGGCTGAAGGAAATCAAAGAAAGCATTGATCATGCCAATAATCATGAAATGGCAGATCGACTAAACAGACAAAATGGGAATCTTTGACTAGAAACATAATTTTTGAAATTTGAATAAATCACAGAAAGAAGCATTTTAAAACTTATGCGAGTAATTAGTAACATGTCCAAATACCAAATGAAAAGACTGAAACCTGAAAGAAAAGAATAAGTTGTTAAAAGATTTTAAATTTTCTGCTAATTGCGATCATAGAAATATGATATTAAACTGGGAGTTTTCCAAACAGTACTGTGCACTTTATATAAACAAGGAATTATAACTCATGAAGAATTAATAAAATGCAACAAAAAATTCAGAGATGTTGAAATCGCTTTTCTAGAATGGTTTCAAACTATAAAACGTGTTTCTATTCCTACAGTTTTTTCCTCTAATTCGTTAAATGTTAGCAGATAATTTTAGTATTAATTTAAAGGTGGCTCACAAGTTAGGGAAAAGAATTTCAGCATCGTTTATCAGAAACTGCCTCGTAAGAAAGAAGAAACACATCATCATGTAGCTGATAACTGGATAAAAGACTTTATCCTTAGGCTGATAAATGATTGCAAACCACACAAAACTTATAATACAGATGGAAATGCACTGCAATACAGAATATACATTAATATTTAAAAGTGAAACAGCAGCTGTTTAAGAAACCGAAGGAATAATTTAAGTGTTGTGTTATTAACGTGCAGTATGGACCCAACAATTAAGAAGACAGCACTGTTTACTAACAAAAGCAGAAAACCTCCATGTTTGAAAGAAGTCAAAAATTTATTTCTAACTTTCAAATACAACAAGAACTGTTGGATGACAAATAGTGATTTCCACTGATTTTCTTTTAAAATGGGGCAGCAAAATGGAAAAATTACCTTTACTAATTAGATACCCGTGCAGCACTACACCTCTGATCTCTTTCTGAGAAACATTTGTGTCTCTTTCTATAAATACAACTTATAATATTCCGTTAGTTTTAAGATATTATAAAAGCTTTTAAATGTCATTACAGAAAAGAAGTTCAAAAAAATGATGAATAGAATTGAATTTTGTAAAAATGCAAGCACTTCGAAAGAGTGCATGCATAAGTCGATCTCCCTGCTAAACGCCATAATATTATAGTACACGTAGGAGGTTAATCTCTCAAAATCAGTTAAAAACTATTTCGAAAACGCGGCTTTGCTTTTATTGTAGAACAATCGTCAGAGGAATTGCAGATTGTAGCTTATGTCTCTAACATCCACTGGGGAAAGTTATAATGATTTATTTTTAGAATATTTGTCAATTCATAAGAGTAATAAGACAACCTGCATAGAGTTTGACAACGAAAGTGACAAAAGAACTGCAGAAACTGATAGCGAAAGTGACGCAGAAAAAAAAGACGATACGTCATTATCAATCGAATCCAGAAAAGTACTGTACATTCCAAGAAAATCTCTCGAACTGAAAGGTACTGATAAAAAAATTTGCCAAATTAAGAATACAATTGAGAAACTGTTGTTGAACGTTATGAAACAAATGCAGATATAATAGTTGTTTGAAAGAGATAAAATTTTACCAAAACGTAACTAGAAAAATAATTTTATAAAATATTAAAAAATGAATTTCAAAATTACGTAAATATTTTAATTTTAGCATTAATTTTGATCATTACTTTAGGATTCATAACTGAATTAGTTGTCAGTTCTAATAATAGTTGTCGGTTTACTTCAGAAGTTTAAAACTGTTATCACGATTTGCAATACACAAACCTCCTTCTATTAAACTCGACCGCTTAATAAAGAGAATTATGTTTGAAATGGCAATGATTTTAATAAGCGATGGGTACTGTGCAACAGTTAAATAAATTTAATTGAAGTAGTCCGAAAAAACTGCAATCAATACTGCAACTGTAGTTTCCCACTCCATATGATACTACCAATATATTTAAAAAGAAAAAGAAAAAGGTTTTAAGAGATTCTAATTTTTTGTGAATCAAATAATTGCGATAGTTTTCCTCTTCATGCATTTCAAATATTAAAACATGTAAGTTAAGATGAAAACATAAGCGCTGATAATAGTACTTTGATAAGGTATCTGATGCAAACTACGTAAGTGTTAGATATGCCCTTTTGTTTTTATCATTACATGGATGGATTAAAAATAAAACTAAAGCATTTTTAATTGAGAGGAAATTTCTATAACATATATTATTACCCTGGTTTCATATGAAGAATTTCATTATCTTGTAATTTATAACTCTTTATTTTCACAAAGAGACAACATAAATATTGAGCTGGTTTACGCAAGCTGTTGCCACTCGTGAATAACCTACATGAACTTTTTACTTCGTTCTTAGCTCAGTGAAGACAACAGAACTTTTCTTAAAGTATTCTACGGCTAGAAAATATTATTTATAGGATAAAATCTCGTGAACATTCACACGAAACCTACATGAAAGATATATATATATATATATATACAGATAGATAAATATATGAGAAACGTAAACTGAATAAGACCGAGGTACAATAACCATCATATCGGAAAAAGATGAAAAAATGCAAGAAATCCTTTGTATGTGTTATTGCTACTCGCGAAATCGCAAGCTGTTGCCAAACGCTCTGTGTCAAATATTTACCCAAAAAGTTGACGACATAGCAGCGCTATGTTCGAAGATTTTATTTTTATCACCAGCTTCATGAAAGACAGCGATATATATATATTTTAAAAAACGACGTTGAAAATGGAAGTTTCGACTCGAATATATATATATATATATATATATATATATATATATATATATATAACTTTATTATTCTTTTTTTCCTGAATACACGGAATAGAAATGGAAAGTTTTATATATTTTAGAACTATATAGAATGCGAACTTTTGAGTAGATGGATGCAAGGATGGATATTAGGATCCGGATGAAAGAACGTGGACTGTTCGATGTTTTGACGAAATATTTTATACTTTTCCTCTCATTTTTTGGTAAGACGTGTCCTTTTCACTAGTGAATTTATCCCCTCTTTCTCTTCGGTATTTTCCTTTGGGCCAAAAACCAGGAAGGCAATTTCCCGTGACGTCACAGCGTGAGAAAAAGTTGAAAAACGTATTGAAAGGAGATGAATTGATCCGTGTATGGGAGATCACGTTGCTCTAGAGAAATAGGTCTTTATTCGACTCTCATCGCGAGATATATTTGTGATGGATGGTATTGGTGAAGGAACCCGCTCTGTTCTTCGTGGGGTATCTCTACGGTGATTTAACCACGATGTGGTATTAGAGCACAGCAACGAAAAAGGAATCTGCTCCGAAAACAGCAATTCCTGTCGTGTTTTCCAGGAAAGATATTTTGTGTTTTCCACACTTGTAACTCTGATATTACGGTATTTTTAAAGGCATAAAAGAAAATGCTTAGATGTGCCACAAATTTTCTAAGCTTTCTTATTTTTAAACTTACCAAACCTCTCTGCCATCTACGTACGTCTCAATGTATCGATTAATTTTAAGCACAAAATACGGTATTTCTTTTAAAAGAAAATGTACAACTTTTATATGAATAATATTACACACTCAGCCGTTTAAAATCAACTGGCGTTAGTGAGAAATTTCTTACCGAATGGTCGTCGCTTTGTTCCTCCCATTGCTTTCGATGTAAGAACTGTTAATGTTCCTCTAATTTCGCAAAACTGTTTTCGCTTCTCAAGAAGAAGGACATGCGTCTCATTATTCTCGAAATCGACAGAATTTTTTTTGCATAAGTTTAAATTTTATATTGGCGAGTTTCTCTTTCTTTTGAATATTACACGATCATGTACATAAATCAATTTTAGCGGCATTTGGTTTTAGAATTCTTTATTCAATTACTATTTTATTAACAATCAAGCTTAGTTTGAACACTCTCCAATACATTCTCTGAAACCAGAATGTTATGCAAATAAAAAACATACGAAAGAGAATTTAATAGCTAGTTCAGTTAACTGCAATTCTGGAAGGCCATTATTTTTACTGAGAGTGCAAGTCTGTTTTCAAAGAAGCAATAACTGCTGGTGTTGGCAACGATTTCAATTTGTCATTCGACATTGATAAATGCTTTTACAGTGTTCAGCTGACAACACAACCAGGCATTTGTTTGAAGAAATTTGGTAACAGTGATAATTAAAGGCATGTAAATTTTAACTGTTATTGTTGAAATAATTGACCAGTGAAGAAGTAACTTACGAAAAAGTGCCATTAAGTAGGCATACATTAAGAAGATTCAAAAGCAAAATTTTAACAGTTTCAGACTCTCTTGCTTTTGACTTCAAGATGCAAACAGTCTTCCTTATACTATAAATCAATATAATTCTTTTCCCTTTTAGCATGTGGAACTGATACGTAAAGCTAGCTTTACATATGCAGGGAAATAAAATTTTACCAACATTTTTTAGACTTCAAGGTGTAGCTAATCTTTCGTAGAAAATAAATTAATCCATTTTTCTGACCATTTCTTGGGATTCATAGTACTTATTTTTATTTTATTCAAATTGTTTTTATCTAATCTAGAACTTAATTTCATTGATAAATATATAAATACTATTGCTAAAATTATTTTTTTAAATCCGTATATCTATATGAATTTGTTAAAACGCGATAGCTTCTGATTCCTTATACAATTTCGAGCTACAAAAGAGTATTTACAAAATTTTCTGGAGAAAATTAAAAGTAACATTTCAAAATTACTTTCTGCCCATACGAAATCAAGGTAAAATTAATAAAATCTTTGTAAAAGTCATTTGCATATTTGTAATTGAGAATATATTATTCATCATTATCAGAAACCACGTTTTAATACAGACTTTATAATTGATGATAGGTTTTAGATCTGTTTCTGAATAGACAAATTTCAAGTTTCGTGAAATAGTAATTCTGTTTTATCATAACTACTTTCTTTATTTACCTTCCTTAGTAAAACAGTTGTTGACATATAATAATTTAACCGACATGAAAGATGAATACAAATCTTAATTTATTAGAAAAGAAATAATCCAGTTACTGAAATTGAAAGCTGATAAAGGCCCTTTGAATAAATATGCGTACATAATGTAGTCATGTGTTGTGTGACCAACATTGGCTGATTCCTAAAGAATCGGACACCAAATATGTTTTCATCACATTAAAGGAAATAGCTAATTCTATAATCGTGAGTTGTGCTATACTTTATGTTATTCTCCAAAATTTGCAAAATTCATATAATTAGGAGCTAAAGTTCCATTTCGTACCACTGTTCTTACTTCAAAGCCTGTTTCAGATCAGTTAGCTAAATATTTGGTCATCATACTTCATCCATTAATTTCCAAAAGTATTGATACAGTAAATGATTCTCTAAATTTGTCAGTAAGCTCATTAGCAAATTCATACAGTTCGGTCATAAGATCTTTTAATGTTCACTGCTGTTCTTTCAGGCCGTAGTAGTTTCAAATGTAGTATTGAAAATTCTTATTAAATTTTTTCCATATCAGAAATACCTTTCCTTCCTAAATGAAAATATCTCAAACCGAAGAAGTAGATATATAAATGCCCTCAGTTATATTCTTGAAAACATTTGTGTAACAAATGAATCTAAAATAATCCTAATAAATAATTAAATCCTAAGTTGAATAAAAAAATAAAAATATTAAGTTAATCCTAAGTTGCTGATTTTTTTTATTCTGAGGTTGCTATATATGATACATTTTCTTTTTCAGAGAGTAGGAAACTCGTATCTAACCAACTGTTAGTGCAATACAAATCTTTAATAAAATACTTAAAGTTTTTCAGAAAACTTCCTAAAATTTAAACGTAGTAATGTAAAATTAAGAAAAGTTAATTTTTTTCCTAAAATCTCGTTAAGTTCACTCTAATTCCAATTTTTTTTTGGGCTTAAGATAAAACTGGAAAACCTTTTAGGGCGGGGCTCCTTTGAAAGTAGAAAATCTACTAAACTTTATCACCCTACATCTTTCCAATGAAATTTCATCCCCGAAGATGCAAGCTACGCATTGCATATTATTTACGAATGTGTCCGAAAGATAAACAACATAATTTCTTTTAATTATTATAAAAAGAATTTAAATTATGACGATAGTGAAACACAGATAGAATCTGCGAATCCTAGTCAATGGCGTAATTAGAGCGGTGGATGGCCTATTTTGGGGCGCCATTTTTCACTTGAAATATATCATAATGGTTAGTCATATGGATCATCGAAGAAAGTAGAATAATTAAGATTAATTGGATTATAAATAGGGTTTTCAGCTAAAAGGAGGGATGCCTACATAGAACTTTTCCCTGAAGGATCTATTAAAAATGGGAAATGACTCATATTCCCCTTACAAAAGGGAACAAGTTATTGACGTTATGCATGCGTGAATAAAACATTATATAGCCTGTCAGGACTGAATGTTCTGTGCATACTTTTGGCGAACATATTCGTAACAGTATCAAAGTCCTGATCTTGAACAGGGAGCTGAATGCAGCTATGTTCTGTGGTAGAATAACTGTGGTTAAGTGGTAGAATAACTGCACGTAAGGAGGGTTTAAAATTACCCTTTTATTAAACTACTATTTACAGCCACTTCCCAATTCGGAAGAAATAACAGAAAATAATGACCGCACTTGGGTCGAAACTGAACAATCAAATAATTTAAAATAAAGTTGAGTAGAAAATTAAGAAGTCGTTGCTCTCAGAGCTACAAACGCGAGTTTGGCCTCTAATCTAAACTATCAATGGTGCGTAGCAAGATTTGGCTAATACTAACGCACTTAGATTTTTTCAATAAGTAATAGCGTAACAGCGCTAAGGCTTAGAACTTAAATACTAGCTAGTCAGGCGAACGTCGAACACAGCCGCAGTGATCTGAGACTAAAACTCTCTCACACTGAGAAGTTCCTTGCTAACATTTAAATACAAAACTTGGCTCCACTTCAAAAGCTGAGTTAAAGCATAAAGCTGAATCGCGCGCTCATTCTAACGGGAAGTTGAAATAAAGAGTTCACGGGAAAGAGAAATTAACATAAAACTTTGTTAGTTTAAACTAAAACCTTACAAGCCTACTTCAAAATTAAGGTAAACCACATAAAGCAGCCAGTGCGATGTCTAGGGTTTTACTCCAGGTCGAACTACCAGCATTCAGCCACTTTATCCCCTGGGTCATTGGTGTGGTGGAAAATTAAAACATACTGAACTGTGATATGAAACTGAGTTGAGGAGAGAATTGTTTTTACTCCAGACAAAATGTGCAAGGAAATTACGAGACATTTCCCTTTTTTCGCTATGCCTTCATTGAAATTCTTGAACGGAAACTACGAATGACAATTAAATTATCATCTTAATAACATAAATAAGGAAGAATTTCTCATTGAGAGAAAAATACTTGAGGGTTTTATTTCTGTTACCGCTTAAGAAGACAAAGCAGAGGCATGGAAGGACGGCCACTCTGCACTTTATTCTAAAATGCCCTCTTTAGAGCGCAGAAATACTGCGAATTTTCCTCACAACTACTGTAAATATCGTAGAGTCTTTAGGTTATTTAGAAGCAGGAGAGGTGAAAAATAAGCAATGCCCTCGACTGGACTCGAACCTCGTACCTGTCGAATGCGCGTCGAGCGCGCTGACCACTACACCAAGAAGGCGGGAGAAATACCTTATAGTATTACCTGTTGTGAGAAGAGAGACGAGATTCTCTGGGTACAAACCTAAAAAAGAGTAATTTGTTCTAAAAATGAGTAATTAGTATTTAATAAAAGCTATAAAGTTTAGAGCAGAGCAACTGGATTAATGAAACAAACTTTTAGAATGTCATCGACGATTTTGTTGACTGAAAACTAAACAAAACAGCACTTAAAAATGCTGGATTTAAAGTTTTATTTCAAAAAGCTTTTTGGAATAAAAGCACAGAGATAATAAAGGACAGAGCTTTTTGTTTTCCATAGATTTGATTTGAGAGTAATGGTAAAGTGACCGCCCCGAGCGGCAAAAACTCCAGCTACGCCGTTGGTTCCAGTTATAATAAAGGTCAAAAGACCATATCATGAAGATTGCAGGTGTGCCAGTACAGTTATTTTAGTGGTAAATGAATTAAAAACGTTTATTTAATTCATAATTAAATACATGTTCTATTAATACGTAATATTTTAAGTTGTAATCCTTTTCTCACTTATTTTAATAATTGTTGAACTACATTCTCGTTTTTTCTTGACTACTGATATTTCTTTTCAGCTATAAATGTTTCTCTCCTATTATACCCATTCACCTGAAGATTGAAGATTTAGTATAATTTTTGTAGTGGAGAATCCTTCAGCTCTCAACCCCATTAACTTTCTCGCCTTAACTTCTTTTTCGCGGAATATATAGTTCTTTTCCTCTTATCTCCAATTTCTAAAGGAAATATATAAGGCACTAAAAAGTATATGAATCAATCGATAAATAACAACCCATCAGAACTACCCTGACAAGAAAAGACAGACTATGAAAAACAACATAAAAGACGAAAAATGCTGTTCGGTAAATTCCCGTTGCAGGAAGCTAGGCATTTCCTTTCCCGGCTCACTTCCTGTCCAAGACACCCATTAAGTAACAGCCACGTTTAATTAGAAGCTGTCCATCCTCAGATTTTTTCGTCTTTTTTCGCTGTTGAACCTTTTTCGAAGATGCCGAAAAGATTTAAAAGGAGCCCTAGGAATTGAAAAGTTGAAAGGGAAAATCATTAATTTTGAACGTAAACGTTAAGAATAACATTGTCGCTGGCGTACTTAAAAATTTTTGAATTTGCAACTTTGTTCTAAAAGTGTTTTGTGATCCAGTTGAGTGGCATTACGCAGTGCTTACGTTTTCAGTCCTCCTGAGGGATAAAAAGAAAGAAAAAGAAGCGAAACCTTTTTCTTCCACAGCAGCATGACATTCGCATCAACATAACATGGAACAACATGACATTTACCTGGTTAAACTAAAGATGTAGTTTTAAATAATACAAGAACTTAAAAAAACTACCCCAAAATAGATCGTTTGGCGTCGATTTAAACTGATGCTGATATATACAACTCCAAATCGAAGCTGCATTTAGTTAGACACTGACATTTAAATTAGTATAATACTGTTGCATTTAAAATCTGATATACTGAAGTTACTTTATTGTTTTACTTGGCATATTTTAGTTAAACATAAAGTTCTAAAATTGTATTGAGATTGCATTGAGAAAATTTCATAATAACTGATTTCCAAATTAAAATTTTTATACATTACATTTTGTTGTGGAAAGTATAATAAATAAATTATTAATACGAAAATATGAAATCTTTCAGATGTTATATTACTCCCAAACGGCCGCTTTTTAACGTCTTCTGTGTTACTTTTATTTATCAAATATCATGTTCTTCTCACTTAAACCAAACAGTTCAGTTCAACAGTAATATTAGAAAATATTTACGATGAGCATATCTTTAGAATTTCTGATACACAGTCTCGCACGCTCTAGATAAAAGGTTTTTTTTCACAGTTTTGCCACTGCTCGTTTTGAAAACTTTGAGTTTGTTCATCAAAAATTCGCTAACGTTTTACAAAATATGAAATACATAATAAAACAAATTCCAAATTTGGGCTTCCAGATGCTCATATTCCAGTGGAGGACTACGTTATTCAAAATTTGATGACTCTAGGTACTGTTGCTTTTCCACAGTGCGAGAAGCATACATACATTCATGCAGATTCTTCATTATTTGATTTCTTTAAATATAATACAGGACTATAATATTTGGTGGCAAAAATTTGAAAAGTGATTCAGACTTTGAAGCAACTCAAAATGCCAAAGCGAAATTAATAGCCCTTGTGGAAAAATTGCCTCTTTGGGCTAATAGTGTAAAAATTTCGAAATACTTTTAATTAAATAAGTTACTTGTTGAAGCGGCTGCCGCGCTTAGTCAATTTTTGACTGAATTTGACAAACTTAGTCGCCTAATCTCTAACTAGCAAATGTGAGATGTCACAAAAGCAGCCAAGTGCCAAGTTCTATGATTTTCCTCTGCACAAACACATTTATTTTTATTAAAATGTTAAAATATACTGGAATCGTGATTCACATATTTTCAATGGAATTTGAGTAGATGAATACAGAAAAATTAAGGTGTAAATATTACACTCGGAAATTGTGAATTTACAAACTGTAAAAGAGCACCGTGCAGTAAATAAATGACATTTATTACGAATACACTAATTTCAATAAAAACGTTGTACGTTTGAATTGTTCAACTGAAATGTTCAATAAAAACACTGTACCTTGTCCTTTGCTCCTGGGTTGCATTTCAAGTGAGAATACGATCTTTAAAGATTTGAAATGTTTTTAAGATCAGCATTATTTCCAAAGTCCAGGTAAGGAAAAATTTAACTTTTTGTAAAACTCAGTTTTAGTAAAACTCCCGTCTGCTTTTATTTCCCTCTACCATAGTCCTTGTAGAGTATCATTGCAGATCCAAATTGAAAACTAGTTCCAAAGTCCATGGGAATGAACCAGAATCAAATAATGAAACCCAACAGATATAAACATACTTCAGCATGCAACGATTTCGGATTTCTGTTTTGTTGCATGCTGAAATATGTTTATAAAAACGAATGTGAATTTCACTGTTATCCTCAATAAGCCAGTCAACCTCGCTTTTAATTAGTGGATCAGATACCTCAGAAAACGTTCATTCAATACATATTTCAGTTTAAACAAAGCCATAATTCTTAGATACCATCTGAATTCCTTCTTAAAAATCAGAGTTTCATTCCGTAGGCTTTCAGCCAAAGCATATTTAAAAAAACATAATGCATTTTTCTACTGAAGATATTATCATGAAATATTTATCTAGGAAAAATTGCTAAAATAATTTGAATCATTTCGACAACTGTCAGTTACATCAAGAGTTTTAATGAATCTTTTCTCCGTATTTGAGAAGCGAAAATATATTTAATTCTACAGGCTCCTTTATCCAGTCATGAGTGTACGAAATCATTTTATGAGATATTTCTCCCGCCTTCGTGGTGCAGTAGTCAGCACGCTCGACGCATAACCGAGAGGTCCGTGGTTCGATTCCCGGCGAAGGCGTTGCTCATTTTTCATGTCTCTTGCTTCGAAATAGCCTAATGCCTCTACAATTTTAACATGAAATTCGAGATATTAATGTCAGAAAATCTATATAACAAATATCGTTTCAAGATTAGTGTCTATTTTTCACAATGTCATGTGCTTCCTAAAAAGCGTACTGTCAAATTCTTTTCTCCTGACATAAAAATGTACATTGATTTCTTTTTTTTTTTCAGATTTTTAACTTTTTTAGTTTAATAATTTTGAATATTATTAATAAACATTAATTTTTTGGGTTTGTCTTTCTCATAATTTTATCTTAATAATCTATTTTTTCAACAAGTTGGTTTTTCATTGTAAAGTCAAATATGGCTTCAAATGCACATATGTGACTGGGACCAATGTAAATATTTACCGAATAAGGTAGAAGCGTATGGTCCCTACCCCAGAGTCCCTTTATGTTTGCTTTATTTTACACAAGTTCAAGCAATAGAGAATAAAAAGAGGAATAAACTAGAAGGTTTTAACTGCTTAAGTAAAACAATAAAAATTTACAACCTCGCTAACCAAACAGAACCATCTTTAATATCCCAAGACGCGTGTTTTTTTTTTTTTTTTTTTTTTTTTACTGGAACGCTCTAAACTTTTCACCAAGTGCCACGAACTTAGTGAGTTGCCCCTTCCCCTGGGCAGGGTAGTATCAAAGCTAGAAAATGTGAAGAACAAAAATGCTAATTTCTTCTTCTAAATTCATCGTACTAAAAGGGAATTTTCTTCACAAATTGTAATTTGCTTACTCTCATGTTAACGCAAAATGTCATATTGGTGAGGATTTATTTACCTATTCCTCTTTCATCAGATACAACTAATCTTAAAATAGCGGAAACGTTGGTTAGATAACATATCAGGAAACAAGAGGATCGGTACCCTAACAAAACGAAAAGTATTGCCATCTTAGGGAAATATTTGTTGCAAGCTTCTATGCAAGCGGTTTAAAACAAATGCACAACTACGGTTTGAAGAATTAAGGTTTTTGCTTCATTAAATATGTCTCTCTATTGCTTTAATTTACTACGAAATAATATGCCAACAGTTTTCTCCTATTATTTGGTTTTATCAATTCGTACAGCTCATATTAAATATGATGTTTTATGTTTTAGCTTCAGTTTCTGGGGGACTAATTTTTAAACTAACAAGCCTATCATAAGTGCTTAGCTTAAAATTGTTTTAAGGGTTAAATTAAATCTGCTTACCAAGATCAAATTGAAATTTCTTTTTAATCTTATTATTTGTTTACTTTTAACTAAATATTTTAACACATTTTTTGTTAGTTCTGTTATTGCAGTACGAAATTTTTAGAGAAGCTATTTAATTTTTTTCTCGTTCAACACGACTTTGACTTTAAATGATCTTAATTTATATTAGCTGTGCTCCGTTAGAATTCAATAGATCAGGAATTTAGAGTATGTAAACTCGCATAGAAGTACATATACAGAATGAATATACATATATTCAATCATATATATATATATATTATCAGAATAATATATATATATATGTTACTGTGAAAGACCGAAATTGGAGAATGTCGACTTTCACCACAGAATGTCAACATTCACCAAATACGTCGGTGAAAGATCGAATATAACATTGCATTCTTATACATTCGGACTCTCACCGGCGTATGTCGACAATCACAGATATGCTCTGGTGTAGGTCGAAAAGAGAGGAGTAGACAAAGGGGCGACTGGCTGTTTCCCATAAATGCAGTTGTAAAAAAGCAAGGTCCTCTTGTGCAATTCAAAGTGTCTTAATAGTTTAAGTTGTTGCAATAAATAAGATTTGAATCACATAATTTAGTAAGTTTTTTATTGCTATTATTTTATTTTCTCATTTAGAACGTACTGTATAATTAAGTAAGTTTTTAACTTCTATTATTTTGCTTTCTCATTTTGAATGTACTGTGTGTTTTAAGTTCTTATGTTATTAAAATCTTATTTTAAATCTTAAGTTCGTTTTTTCAAGACTGAATTACGGAGAAGAAAATATAATATTCTCATATATTCAACATTCACTATTAGTACATGGTGAATGTCGACATTCACTGGTGTAAGTCAGAAATAAGAGTATTTGGAAAATATTTCGGACATACACTAAGAGACTATGTGAATGTTGGCATTCACAGGTGAAAGTCGACATTCTCCAGATTTCGGTGTTTCATATATATATATATATATATATATCATCTTAACAATTCCTCTGATTCAACTTTGTCAAACTTTATGTGTTTCGTCAAACACTCGAATTCGAAATTCCTTTAAGATTCCTAATGTCTGATTTTTAAACAGAATTAGGGCAAGAAAATTTCCAATAACACAATAGGTTCCCCTAGGTATGGAAGATTAATATACTGCGAATATTAATCTATAATAAATATATCTTCTTTCAAATTATTCCATTGAATCCTCTTTGTCAAATTTCACCTGTTCCGTCAAATTCTCGCATTAGAAATTCCTTCAATATTCCTAGTGTCTGATTTTTATACAGAATCAGGGGCAAGAAAATTATCAATAACACAATGGTTTCTCCTATCTGTGAAAGTTAGATATAATATGAATAAAGAATTCCTTTCCTAATACTAGTTAAAAGTGAAAGCAGTTCACCGTAATGAGCTTTTAAATACATAATCAGTTATTCAATAAAATAAAGACATAAAACTACGTGTCATTAAAGCTATTCCTCGCAAAGCGTTTCATATTCTCGAATTGGAGAATCACTTAAGAGGCTATCTGAAACATAAAATTTTACATCTACATTTCGACGATACTTTAATTACATATCCTCAGGCATTCCATTAAATCTTTGAGCCCACCAATGGCCGAATGGGTGAAACCACAAGCACGAGATGTTTCATCCTAAAATTGATTCTCAGCATGGAACAACCTAATATTTCGTAAAGTTTTCAATGGTCCTCAAACATGCAATACCTCTAAGAAAAATTCTCTTAATTCAAATTCTGCACGACAGACAAGCGTCATCATGCGAAAAATCTTTATTTTCTTTAAAACATTTTAAATAGCTTAAATTATAAACCATAAATTCTTCTTAAAAGTTAAAACATTTTGCTCTAAAATTACAGTAAATTTTCTTCAGATTACAGCAAATTTCAGCAATTATTAAATTTTAGAAATAATCATAAAATTATTATTAAACATTCAGAGAATTTCATAATTATCCTTTAAGGACAGGTCATCTTATGTTTTAGCATCTTATGTTTTAGCACGATGCTTTAGAACTGCGATGTTTCTCTTTGCTTTATTTTCTCCCACGATATCTTGCACCACGACGTTTTCGCTTTGCGTTGTTTTCTCCGCGACGTTTTCGTTCGAGATGTTTTTGCCATGATGTTTTCGACTGTAACCAGGAGATAATACTTAATATGGTGTACAGGATTGAAAGTTAACTTTCGGTCTCAATGAGCATGAATTTTCTGCATCAATTGACTTAATTCACTATGCTACTAAGAGTTTCAAATGTAAACAAAAGGCCGCCTTAGGCCTAGTGCCACTTATTCTTTTAAATTGCTGATAATTATGCAACCATTTTATGCAGATTGACTAAAGGCATAAAATCCTTAAGCAGAACATAAGAACAACGTAGTTCAATCACTTTTAAAGCAAAAAATGCGCTATTAACCAACATAAAATACCAACACAAAACACGCTATTAACGTAAAAATAAAAAAGCAGAGCCTCACAAAGCCTATTAAAAGAGTGTATATATGAGGCTGACTGCAACAAAAAAGAGACGACTACATGTTATGGTGGTCCCATACACAAAATTTCAACGTTCTAAGACGATGCTTTAGAACATTCCTTTTTAGTTATGTGAAATTCATAAACGTATACGTACTCAAGTCACGAAAACAATTTCTTCTGAATCCATTTTAAATGCATTTTATAATCCGTTTAACAAAAAAGAGTCCTTTATATCACGCAAAAGTAGCATTCAAATGGATTCGAGAGAGGTCAAAATGGATATTTTCATTGAAGTATGACATCCGAAATTTTTCGCGATTACATTACTTCCTTTACTTAAATAAGGAAATAAAAGGAATAAAAAGGTACCGTAAAGAACGATATAACTTATGCAACGCAACCTGATTTTAATGTTATAGTCAATTTAACGACTGTTTTCATGGATCGAATCAAAAACCATAAAACCAATGGAAAACTTTCTTGTACTAAAGAATTTTTAAAAAGTGTTATTTTTCTCAACCTTTTTATTATAAACAAACACATTTGACGAAGACGCATTGGCAACGTGTCACACAATTGGCAATATATGTAACTGTGGAATTGTGGAACAGCAGATCGATTTGCCTCAATGCTTGTGTTTTGCTTTATTGTGTTAAGTCAACGAACTGTGAAGACAACAAAGAGGCTGCGCGAATGCACACGACTGCGTAATATTAAACGAAATTTTGACTAGCAAAGGTATAACACTATGGTGCATCTACTAGTTCGTGCATCTCTGTCGCTCTCACAGATTTTTTTCATTTCACACACACACACATACAATGATACATATAAATATATACATACATACATATATTCTCATTATACTTTTCTGAAAATGACGAAATATTTGAATACGCTTTAACAGAAATTTTTAAAAACATAAAATACAGTAGCCCGTAAATAACTATAGAATTACACTGGCAAGCTACTTATTTTAATGTTTATAGATAACTCTGAAATCAGTTTGCTTTTGAACCACGACAAAATTTTAGCTTTCATTGTACTAGTACACTTCAAAGATTGCAATATAATTTTATAAAAGAAAAGGAAACTCAATAATAATTGAAAATAGAAGCTATCGCGTGGGAAGGGGATGAATCTGCTAAACGCCTCAAATTTTAAAATTAAAAACTGTATTCTGTGCCGTCATATAGCTATGTAAATTGATGCGAAAAAATTTTTAGTTCATAGGTACTTAAAAGAATGCATCAAAACGTTAAGATCAAAGTCTGATGAAGCATTTAAATAAACATTTGGCAAGTTTAGAACCTTTCACAAAACAACTTTTAGCGCATTCGTCTCTTGCGTGATATCATTATAAATAGACAATACGAAAAGCTCGTTTACAAACATATATCTAATTTCATTTATGGTATGTGTATCTTATTTTTACCAAAAGAAATACTTTATCAAAAGTGCGCACTTCCTTTTTGATCTAATGGATCTATTTAAATAAACGCCTATTATTTTTATAAAGAATCACTAATAAAAATTTGGAAACCATTACTTCGCAAGAGAATGAAGCATTAGTTCTTATAATCCAATGCTAGAGTTTGTTAAAATAGGAATATAAAAGATTTAATGCTATGGGTAGTAGAAAATTAAAGGTTCTTATTAAAACATTACAGAAGGCTAATGTACACTGGTGAAATAAATTAAGAGAATTTGCATATTTTATCGAATTGCATGAAAAGAAAACTGAAGGAAAAACCACTGCTTCTAGATAAAAATGCAAATCTTGTACGGCAAATGCATTAAGTGTATACGTGTGTGTAGGCGGAGCCAGCAGAAAAACAAAAACAGGCTTTATAACCTCGTGGAGGGTAAGATGAATTGCTTTCGCTAGCCCACCTCGGCGAATTTCTTGGTGTTATCTTGCATCAATCGGTTTTAATTCTCATCGGAACAGTAAAAATGAGTAACCACCAACGTTTAGATGATGGAATGAGGTGGCGAATTGTGGGGAAGTTAGAGGCAGGCCAATCGCAAGTCCAGATATGCAGAGAGTTTAATTTAACGCCCAGCGTTGTGCATAACCTATGGAAACAGTTCCAGGATACTGGATCCATCGAGAGAAAGCCTCGGCAAGGTCGTCCAAGAGCCACGACGGCCAGAGAAGATTGCTACTTGTTCATTTTAGCGAGGCGTAACAGAGAGGCTACAGCTTCTCAGCTCTCTCGGGACCTGTATGCAGCCAAAGGAACCCGTGTAACAAGGGTGACTGTTTCCAAAAGACTGAATGAGAGAGGGTTGTTTGCCAGAAGATCGGCTATTTGCGTTCCGCTCCCGTCTACGGACAGGGAGTCCGATTAGCATGGTGCAGGCAGCATAGTGATTGGAGTACGTAGCAATGGGCGACCGTTCTGGCAGGTCTGGGCAGGCATCATGTTGGATGGCCGCACACCTCTCCACGTCTATGACAGAGGCTCTGTGATTGGTGTGAGGTATAGGGATGAGGTCTTGGAGACCTATGTTCGCCTTTTCCGTGGCGCCGGATGGATTGGTCAGCCAGGTCTCCAGACCTCAACTCTATAAAGCATGTCTGGAACGCTCTGGGGGAGGACAACTGCAACTCGCAATCCCCCTCCGAGAGCCTTCCAGGAACTGAACACAGCGTTGCTGAATGAGTGGGATCAATTGCCACGGGCATTGATAAGCTGCCTTATTTCCAGTATGACATCACGCTGCGAGGCCTGTATGGCTGTAAGAGGGGACCATACTCCTATTAATCCATTTCTTTTGTGTCTTCTGCAACCCCTGTTTCAGGCTTTCAGACTCCTATGAATGTTACACACAAACATGTGTGCCTATTATAACTGTTGAATGTTTATTTTGTTTGTATTATATCAACCTATGTTGCCACCAATTTTTTTTTAAATCTGTCCAGTAGTTCTGGAGATAGAAGATCAAATATGAAAATTCTCTTAATTTATTTAACCAGTGTATATTTTTGTCTAGTAATGCTGTTTAAGGTTCATTTAAATAGAAGTTTTGAGCCACAAAATGTTATTCCAGCGTTAAAATACGGAAGTTTCTTTTGAAGGTTAAACAAAAAGACTTTTTTTCTAGTACTCTTTTCACATTCAACGCAATGTCCTTGAAGTAAGATAAGAGTGAAAGAAAGTAAACCGAACATGTAATCTCGCTGAAGGAGAATATAGATATAATAACTAAACTGCACTTGTCTAAAGGAGAAGGCATATGAAATAAGAAACGTAGCTATCATTCTATGCGAGGTAATGACAATAATTAATATTTTACTAAAAATGCTCGAATGTGAAGTAATCTTTCTATGTCTTTCTTTGAGGACACCTTCAAAGTAGTTTCTTGCAAGTTTCTTCATTATTGCCCTTAAAAATGCATTTAATTCATTAAACATTTAATATGTTTAAAACATTTCGTCATATATTTTTCCACTTTTCAAATATATAGAGCTATATAATGTTACCATGCTACTCTAAATGTATATTCATTTAATACTCTGTAAAAGTTTCGCTACTCATCCTGGGCCATCTGTACTGATAATTTTTGCCGATAAATAAAACTGCACTTTAAAAGAGCTTTTTGGGACAAACTTCAAAATTTGAACACTTTTAGATATTTTTATGTCAATTCTTTCTTGTAACTTTCATTTTTTCGGACAAAATTCCATCTGTCATATTTCAAATTAGAGGAGGTTAAAAAAGCAAGCAAATGTATAATTTAGGGAGAGAGCGCTGGCAATGCACCAAACTGCAGCCTGTTTTTGAGAGTTATTCACTCAACTGTTTTCCCGACTGGGTTTAGTTAATGGTTTCTTGCACTTTATAACGCTTAAGACTAATAGTCACGGTTAGGTAGGATGTTTAGACATTAATACTGTCTGTTATGTTGCACTTATTTAACTTTCTGTTATTTTGTACATATACAAATATATGTATTCGTAAGACCTTGCAAACAGTGGTATATAATTTCCGTCAAGTTTTAGAGATACTTCACAAGATGTAACTTTTAATAAATCTATATTAAATTTTACCTCTTTTTCTTAGTCTAGATATATAATTGAGCAGAGACCAAGCTTTTCCGAAAATACACACAGGGTGTAGTTCAGTAGTTAATTAAGTTTAACTTTATAAAGTGTTATCCAAGTGAATGCCTAAAGATGCTTGACTATATTACAATTTTTTAAGTTGAAACCAGTAGACAATGCATTGTAGTTCAAAATGAATTTGAGTAGCAGCTACGAAATCGGATCAAGATTTAATTTCTGTAAGATTTCAAACGACCCCTCACACGACTGTGGGAAGGGATGGCCATTAGTAGAAATATCCCGTTTCCTTTAATTACTCTACGAATGCCTATTCCCGAAGGCCTTTCATTCCAGGGCGCAAATAAATTTATTCGCTTTTTATTACACTCCTCTTTTTTCGGAACAGAAATGTGGTTCGTGATCTAACGAATGTCTTTAAGTACACTTACCTTGTTTATGGTTTGGGTCCATTTTCAGAACTCCCTTTTATAGAAACGGGAGAAGTGCGAAGCATTTAAAGAATTATTTTTCCGTGTTATTTAGAAGGCGATTTCTTTTATGTTGCCATTCAGGATTAAGCAATCTTGAAAGCATTTACTTAAGAAGGTGTAGAGAGTCATTTCATGCTTAAGAGCACTTCATCTTACTCTGGAGTGAAATTCTGAGTGGTAATTAGCAAAGAAACGGTACAGATGAAAACTTTTAAGATTATTTTGCTGCAGAAAATGGGAGCATTAACTCAGTGGTGTTTTCTTTTTTATTATTATTATTTTTTTAAATAAACTGGTTTACTTGAAGTTTAATAAAATTATTCCATGACTGATATCTAAGCAATGGTTTAAAGCTGGAACTTATTTGAAGTTCAGGGTGCAGTTTACAAATTACATATTTGGCCAATAGTTTTTCTGTATAATTTATCAAATATTTGGGTTACTAAATAAATGCAAAAAAAAATAGATAAAAATTTTTATTTCATATATTCCCTTGCAAAAAGAGATGAAACAAATATCTCAAGTTATTGCTATATGGATAAATTTCATGCATTTACATTAAATTTATATCCTTTTCCCCATCTGTCAGTTATATTCGTCCAGTTTTGTAGTCGTTGTTTGTGATAAACAATTGTTTACTATTATCTGCGTTTTATCTACTATTATCTGCAAACCATTAAATTTTAATGGAATTCTTAAAAATCGGATAATGGTAAAAGATACGTAATAGTTGAGTGTAGTTTAAAAAGCATTCAAAGTTCTTATTAAAACACTCGCGTATATTATTAACTACATTGAGATCTCGGTTATCCTACAACCATTGTCAGACTAACGATCGAGAAAAGAGAATATCTGTAATCTTGTTTGAAGAATCATACTAAAAGAAATATCAAAATACTAAATGAATATTTATCTGATGTCCCTAGCCCTGTTGAAATATATATATATTTTAATTTACAATGTGCAATATTCTTTAAAGTGAAAATCACATATATCCAAAAATAGTTTCCCAAGCACCTCACGAGCCAACGATCTCATGTAACGTGCAGTTTGCGAAGTTAAAAAGCGAAAATAAAGAATTGGGGGGAAGGAGACGAGATGGAATTGCCTTGTAGATCTGAACATTTAATTTCCGAAGAAATCAAATTATCGCAAATAATTATACTGAAGACGGTATTTTATTTTGAATAAAATTTATTTCTAATAAAATAAGTTGTTACTTTAAACCTAAGTTTTAAATTAAATTTTAAGTCAAAATAATATTTCGATTCAGATTTATATACGCAAATTTTTAAATAAATATTACCGGGCTTAGTTTTAATAGTTGAGTGAGCATGTGACATGATATTTCGCATCTTCTCTTAAAGTTATTTAGGAAACGTTTTATTTTATTAAAATTTTTAAAAGGATACAATCATCTTCGTAAAAAAATTCGTATGTAGAAAAAGTGAAGATTTAGAAAAAAGACCCATGCCCATTAAAAATTATGGAAAAAAAGAATTAACTTTAAATATAATAACTTCTTGTATATTCAAAAATCTCTCATATAGAATTACAAAAAATAAATCCTTCTTTCATGGATTAATAAATATAACACCTCTTATACAAACTTCTAATACGACTTAATAAATTCTTAATTACAAAAATAAACTCTTGCTTCATGGCTGAAAATCATGATTAAAAAAGTATGATGTTGAATATTAAAGGCGATTAATTTTTTAATACAAGAAAATACATAAAAATGCATTTCGAATCACCTTTTATTGTTTCTTCTATAATAAAGTACGGTTCAATAATCGCAATCAATTACAAACACTTACATTATTGATAAAATAAATCGGTTTATGAAGTTGAATAACCCCTAGAAATTGATGCTAAGAAAAATAAAAGGAATGTCCAAAAATAAGTTTCATAGATCTAATTAAAGAAGAACTAAGAAATGTTTTTATTATTACAGATGCCTTCTTCATTTCGTTGCAATCTACATAAATATCTTGTAAGTAAAAAGAAAACATAAGGGAAAAATGGTTGAAAATTCAATTTCGAAAACATATTCTATCTCAGGATAAGAACGCTACAAAACGTTTATGTTCATAGAAATAAAAAAAAGAGTTCTTACATCAGATTTTCAACAAAGGTAAGCTTAGTTTTTGTTTAATCTGAGAGAAAATACTCAGTCGCATTATATTTTTGTTACGTCTGTAATTTCTACGGTTTTCAGAACCTTTGTTTATTATTTAAGCACAATATACGAATTTGAATTCTTTCAATAGCGATAAAAAAATTTAATAAATTTTTATTTACATACAAAATTGAACTTAAAAACGCTCGATGAAAAGAAAAGGAATCATATATGTAGTTTTTTTATTGAGCACCCTCTAATGTGAAATAAAATACACCTGTAACATCATAATTGTTTTAGATACATACCTCAGTAATCTCATATTAAACACACCTGTCTACATCGACAGTGAAAAGAAAATTTCTTTACATACCTATAAAAGAAGAAAGCAATATTTTTTTAATATTTATCAGTACAAATACATGTACATATTTAATTTTTATATTGAATTCATTGTTGCATTTAATATAAACAATTATATAATAAGCAGAACACTATAAAACCGTAATATTTTTAATTAAGCATTTAGAAATTAAACATCAGGCAAGTTTTCAAATCAAAGTTTACAACTCAAATTAAAAAAATAATACTAATAAAATTCAAGCTTTTACTTCCTTCTTCTTTTAAATAATACGGCAGCCTACTCTTGCCAATTCATAAAATAGAGTTATAATATAGCGAAAGCAAACACCAATAAAAATTTACATATAGTTTTATAATGAATAAGAATTGTATTAAAAACATTTATCGAAACGAAAATTTTAATAATTATGATCGCTGAAATACATACGAAATTTACTGCATAAAATTTAAATGTTCTCTATTTCGATAAAATATACAGAGTCACATTAATGTGATCAACTCCTACATTTAATATCAGCACTAAATAGCTAAGAAATAAGTCTTGTGTTTGCAGCATATTTGACTTGTATGTAAAATGTGTTGTAATCATTTTGGAAAGATTTCAGTTGTTGTCAAGAATAAACGGAGCAATTTATCAGACTTGCTAAAAAGGAATGAATATTGGTTTTCAGTCCAAAGATGACTGTATTTTAGAAACTGCCCAGTTTTTGAAATGTTCGCGTGCAACTATGGTGAAAGTGTATCACGAATGGAAAAGTGGCACACTACAAAATTAGAGGCATAGATACTGAGGAGTATCACGAGCTATAGACGAAAGGAGGTGAATTGCTGATATAGTGCCACCATATCAGTTACCATATAAGCTACAGTAGCCATCATATCAGCTACAGCAGAGAAACATGGTGCCGAATTGGGGGCTACTGTAGTAGGGCACAAAACATTCCAACCAACCTTGCTGTTTCTGGGGCTTCCGGAGCAGACGTAAGATGTTTATGTTACAACCACTGTTCACTGGAGGAACTGGCAGAAATTCGCAAGCAATAACAACACAGCACCTCAAGTGATATGCAAAATTTGCATTCTTCTGTGATGAATCACGATCTTTGCTTTATCTGATGGATAGACGTTTGTGTGTACTAATATAGGAGAACATACAACCTTTAGAAAAAGAATGCAAGGAGTATTATGGTTTGGGCAATAGAATATTCGTAGCATTCTTAGTATCCGCTCATCGTTGTAGGTGATTCTATAGATCTCATTAAGTGCGATCGATTACTGCAGATCATATGCACTCATACATCCAGAACAGCACAACGTAGATCTTGCTGTACTTCCACAGTCCTCAGATTTTGCAAACATAAACCAATGGAAAATCTATGGCACCATTGCGATTTGACTGTCCGCTCCGTCACACACCCTTCAGCAGCTTTCAACTTCACTGCAGTCAGCATAGTTCGGTATCCTTGTGAAGACTTTCCAGCACCTCATTGAATACCTCCGAGCCTGTATAGCCGCTGCACGCACTGCACATTGTTCTGAATATTAGCAGGCGTTCACATTATTACTACTCCAGTAGAAGTACAATTCCTCGCATAACTGAAATCAGTACGCGTATGTTATTTACTAATTCATTTATTGCACAGTTATTGATATATTTTGAGAAAATGGTAACCAGTCTGTTGGCATGGTTACAGGAGAGCCTGCTGCCAAAGCTTTGCCCTTAAGTTCGATTTCCGAAAAAGGCACGGATGCCTTTAAGTGTTTTTACGGAGAGGGAGCATTCAAAGCACTGTCCAGTCGAAAGTCCCATCGAAACGTTGACATCAGGGAAAAGGAGTAGAAAACTTTTGGATTCATCCGCCAAGACGTTCGTCAACAAAACAGAGATGGAGCTTTTCCTCGCTCGCAGGTATGACTCGGCTGCCTCCTTTAGTGCTACATTAGCAATGTTCTCAGTAATGAGACGTCTAAATGACTAATGGGTCTGGCACAAGTACGTAACTATCAAAGTGTCCGGCCGTTAAAAAACAAACAAAGAATTTTGAGAAAACAAATCTTGATGTGGACATACGTATAAATGAATATCTCCATTGAAAATTCCCAACTTAACAGAAAAGGTTGAGAAAAAGGAATTATTTATGACACAGTGCCTTCTAACAAGTTATACAGAAGCAAATAGTTCTACAGCTAAGGAAAAAATCTTTGTATAAATTATACTTATGCTGAATATCCAGTTAGCCAACTAGCGGTTTTCAGCTAAAAGATCTTTCTGAGCTTAACTAATTTTAATATTTACTGGCTCCTTTTTTCGTCCATATTTTTCGAATTTAAATCAGGATTGTTTTAGACCGTAGTTTAATCCTTTAAAACAAAATTTAATTCAAGGTAAATATTTATGTATATATAGTTTTGACATAACATACTTCAGATTTTTGCTTAAATAACTATGAATTCAGTCTGCTCCCCTCCCTTAAATTTTAGACGTATTCTTCACATGACAGAATTGCCAGTCTTTAATTCGTAGGATGATACTTATGCCATGATCTTGCTTTCCTTCTCTTTCTTCCTTCCAGGCTTCGACGCAGTGTGCTCATTTCTTCAATTAATGGCACCTTTTCTCGGATGCTGATTGCCTAGTTTTTCGATTTGATAACCCTTTCACCAATTCTGGAAAATGCTCCATTGAGGAACTCGTCATTTAAATCAACGTTCGAAAGCTGAAACGAAACGCTGAGCATAGCCTGTGTTCAGTGAATGCGTTTCAATCTAACAATATCCTAACATTGATTCCGAAAGTTTTGAATCTGTATTTTATAAGTAAATTATACGTAGCTAGTTCGTTTATGTTTTATAAATGTAATCATCCGCTGTTCAATAGTTAAATCTGTTAATTTTTAATATCTCATATTATAAGGTATTTCTCCTATCTTCTTAGCATGCCTTCGTGGTGTAGTGGTCAGCACGATCGGCGCGTATTCGAGAGGTCCGTGGTTACTCGAATCTCGGCGAGGACATTGCTCATTTCTGAAATCTCCTGCTTCAAAAAATTACCTAATGTCTCTACAATATTTATCAACATAAATTCTGAAATTTTCTGTAAGATTCTCTGAAGTAAACTGAACGCAATCGAAATACTATGGTTATTTAATTAGTATAAAGGCGAAGGAGGAACAGACTATATTTTAAAACACTTCAAAAAATTATCTGTAATTTGAAAATGTACATGCTTAAATAGATGCTCATAAATATAAATTTAAGAGAAAGTAAAACCACGTTGGAAATACCCTCAAATGTTCTAAAAAAATATAATATTACCAAAATGGAGCAGCTAGTTCTAATCTAGCAAAAGCAATATTTCAGAAATTCGAGGCGAATAAAAACCCTAATTTTAAATAAAAATGATTTACAAATCATTCAATAAAGATGCAAAATTTTTGTAAGATTGCAAAACTCAACAACACTGCAGAGAGAAGGTCAGTAAGCGAGAAAGTTTTCTACTATAAACGACGAATTTGAAAAAAAAATGAATTGAACAAGAAAACTAATTCCTCTCCGAAAGTAACAAACTGGAGTTCGCTTGCTCTGGATTTTGTTTCCGCAAACATTTTCAATTACTCCTCGAAACGTCACCGTGGTTCAGCAAAAATTTTGAGAAACTCCTGCAATTTTTAACTTCCTTTGCATCCCCTAATTCCCCGTTTTTCATTAAAGTGCAGTAAATGGAAAACGGAGAAATAAAGAATTCGTTTGTTTGAACATCCATCGCAAGATAAAGCTCCGAAATAGTATTATAAAATAAGAGTTTCTTTTAAGTAGGAGCCCATATACCGTAATTCTTTTCCATTACTTTCTTAATACCTTAATCTTATTATTCAAGTCTGTACTTCTGCTGACTTGCATCGAAAAAGTATTTTTTAATTTATTTCGCTTTAATATTTTGGCAATCAGTATAATTTCAAAAAAAATAATTAAAAGCAAAACTTAATCAGTTATAATATTTATCATAAAAACTTAATATTGTAGAGACATTAGGTAATTTAGTGGGATTAAAATCAAAATTTAAATACGATAGAATTTTAAATACGCTGTTATTAAAAATATCAGTATCTCATATATTTCATGGTTATATATTGAAACAAACTCTCCGGAATTATTGAGAACTCGCCATCATTCAGCTACTTTGGGTCTATTCGTGAAAACAAATAGCATGGAAAAAATTAAACTTTGAGGAACGAGAAATGTAAAAAACCTGCTGTACTTTTGTTGAGATTCGAAGCACGGATTTCCAACGGTTAGCTCGACATGCTGACTACTTACGATGACCCGCAACACAGACTCTGAGAACTCCTTACATTCTAATGATTCCAGTCGGCTTTTCGGAACAGGGAATATTCGAACCACGAATCTTCCTATTCGCTTGCTGAGTATGCTGACCACTTAGCCTATAAAAGCGTACACAAGGGAATGAGACAATTCAATGCATTTTTTGTATCGCAATGGACCAACTTCGGGCGGTAACTAAGTTCCACAACGCTTTGAGTTCGAATGCCACTGAAGAAATTATTCATCGTTTTGGACAGAGAAATATGAACAACAATCTGACGCCCTCACCGCATTCAAGCCAAGGCTGTTTGTTTCCTAGCTCGATGCGTTAGCCACTTACCCCACAAAAGCACGCACAGGAAATGAGATAAATCCTTACAAATAATAAGCAGTTTTCTTTGTAACAGTAATATTTTTTAGCCAGTTTCTTAGCTACTTTGCATAATATACTTGGTTGAATTTTAAATTCAGTAAAGCAGATTAAAACCAGAAGTGGTTAGTAATTTCGAAAAATATTACAGAGTTAGGTTAAGAGATAACATTTAAATTAGAAGGACACAAAGTTAAAAAGGCCTTTCAACTTTTTTATGCCAGTGACTAACTTTGTTATGACGATAACATTGAATATACTCAGAGAAAATAGGCTTCAGCTTCGAACACTGAGTATTATTCTATTACCATAGGTGTTATCGTCTTATTTCTTTAACAGTTTCGCTCTAAGCAGTATTTCACGTACTCCATTCCTGTCTAATTTTAATGCACAGAAAGCGAATCAGGCAAAAATAAATAAATAAATAAATATTTTTCTTAAAGATTTCTTACAGAAAAATAAGAAAAAATTCCTTTCCTCTTCCTTTCTAATTACTACCATCTAACATGGATAATTCGAAGATTTACTGCAAAATATTCTGCAGGTACCGAATTTAATTGAATACCAATTTCGTCAGAACGAACGCCTATCCGCCTCTAATCCATTAAAAGGAGGCGTTCGGTTAAAACCAAACGCCGAAATGGAAACCTGAAGAATTCACGTTAATTTGTTATTATGATTATATTGGACGTGGCAGCGGCAGTTTTAATAATCGATAACCAGTTCATTAATCCGATTAAACGGAGTAGCTCCTATTAATATTCTCTAGATGCACTGGGCCACAGATTACGGAGAATACTCCAGAAACCCCCAGCTGGGTAAATTTACATCACGAGAAAGGTTACAGGGGTACTGAAAAGAGTGGGTAGTTCCTTACTCGAAGCTAAATTAATTCACAACCACATGTTAGACTGGAAGAGAGGATTTAAATTCACTCAAGTGGGACACTTCCAGAGGGAAAAGAATAACTGCCGGAAGAGTGTCAACATTTAAAAACCGCAAATAACTAAATAAAATACTGAAGTAATAAAAGGCTTTAGAGACTGATTTCAATATTGCAAGTCTTTAAGAATAGTTTAAAAGAACAAGAGATGCTACGACAATATAATGCAGGTGCAACTGAAACAGTGTTACTATAATCAGGTATAAAATTACGAAGTAAATCCTTCTTTGTTTAAATCCTGAGAAGATTTTTTTTCAACACCTTTTTAGTATTACGTGAAGCATTATGGTAAACTAGTTTTTCAGTTATGCTGGTATCACACAAGCGAATGTAAAACGGCAGAGGCAATTTGTTCTAAAAATACATTTTCCCAGAATCAACCAACAATCAGGACCACAGGGCGCAGCTAAATATATAAATTTACGAAACGCAAGAATTTCTAAAAATGTTGCATTCGATGGAATGTTCCAGTTTAGTCTCGAGTCTGACAGCAACTTAGTTATGACTCTTACTTCAGTCAGAATATATTCCTTCATCAAATTATGTAATGGACCACAGGTGGCTGATTGGTAAAAGGCTTATTTCCTCTCTCGATTGCTAAGTTTCAATGCTAGGCCATATTCTAATATCCTGGTGGCTACTTAGTTCCAGTAAATGTGTACTAGAAATACCTCTGAGGAACAAAAATAAAGTGACAGCAGTGTTAATCACACTACTTAAATCCCTTGTTGTGGTCTTGAAATCACGGGCTTACCTTCATGATTTCCGTGGAAATTATAAATAAGATCTGCTGCATTGTTAAAGTTATATTCAATATTGAAACAATCGATAAGTGTCTCAATAAAATCTACAGAAAGTTTTACAAGAAAGCTACGACTTGAAACCATCTGACGAATTTCAACTTGCCTGAATACGAAATACTATAATATGCAAGAAATTACGCCCTTATGCGGCACACCTCTAAAGTAATAAAATTTTCCAACGTAATCTCTATACATATTCTCCGGTAATTTTATATATAGTTATTTTTTTTTTGTCTTCATTTGAAATTCTTATTTGTATTTAGTGTATATTTTGCATCTCTATTATGTCTTTCATCTCATATTCCAATCCATTACGACTCTGGTTTGACTTTGCAAACCTAGGAAAAAATTTTCTCTTCTCTTTCTACATTTATTAATTCTTCTTTCCTGGAAATTTCATTTGAAGAAATCAACATATGACGCACCTTTATGGGAACCTATGTTATTGAGCTGGACACAATGCGAACTTTCTCATATTCATAGCATAAGGTTTACCGATCGCTTAAGCTATGCACTACACAACGACAGACTTAAATTAAATACTGCTATTAAAGGAGATAATAATAATAATAAGAAATTTTATATCTCCACAATCTTATACATGTAAATATATTTTGTTATATAAAATTAAATAGAACGTTTTTAATACATGTACCACTTTTTACCATCTTTTCGCAACTTTTCCAAAAATAAAATAGAAGTTTTTAATATCTTCGAATTTAAACCAAGTATCTACATAGCAGAATCATTCCTAATTGTTTTAACAGCATTTTAACAGATATGGAAATACATGGAATAGAGATATTCTTCAAATACGAAATTAACCTTAGAATTAAAAAATAGAAGAGTATTCAAAATCCAGTTCTCAATTTCTTCATTAAATCCCCTCTTGATATACAGATTCACAATATTTCTAAAACACTATACAGATATATGTTTCTTGTCTTGTAATGTCGGCAAATTATAATAATAATAATGAAGGGATAAATCAGACACGAAAAATAGTTTGATAAGATAAAATTTTTCGAAAATATATAACATCATGTTTAGAAAAACATAATAAAAAATTAAGTTTTTATTTTTAAAAAAATTAAGCTAATAATAATAATAATAATATAATAAATCCCATTCTATCGTGTTTTATCGCGCATTACACTTACAGTTTCAATGCTACTATTAATTAAGAGCGAGTGAACACCAGAAATGTGCTAATTCGTGACTCAGTGGGATTCTGTTATATGAGAAAAAAAGGATACACATCGACATATAATCGACTTTGGGAAAACGTTAACTTCCCTTTTAAGAAAACTAAGATCATACATTCAACCTTAACGATTTTAAAATTAGAGATTTGTTTAAATACAATGATTAAGGTGTGACACATTAAATCAGTATAAATAAAATTCAAATGAAGAGTCCATTTGTGTTTTCAAATTTTAATTTTCCTTAGATTTTTACTTCCTCGTACAAAGCAAAGGAAGTATTGTAATCGCAAACAATTTCGGGTATCATATTTCTACGAAAATATAAATTTTGACGGCTCTAAAATCTATTTGAACGATGTTTTGGCGTAACATCTTTACTTACGAACAGAATACAGGAATATTTTTCCCAAAACGGATTGTAAAATGCATTTAAAATGGACTCAGAAGAGTTATTTTTCCGTGACGTCTGTACGTAAGTATGTATGTATCTCGCATAATTCAAAAATGAGTAGTCTTAGAAGGTTAAAATTTTGTATATGGGGCTGTTATAACTAGTTGTGCAATTCCAATTTTGGTTGCAATCGGACGCAGCAAAAGTATATATTTATATATATACACATATATATGTACCCAATTTGTTACCCGGCTCGGTGAGCTCAGGATTTTATTCTTATATATTGGTAAATTGTGCATTTTTTTGCCTTAAAAGTGATTGAATTATGCTGTTCTTATTTTGCGGTTAAGGATTTTATGCCTTTAGTTAATCTATACGCAATAGTTAAAGAGTTATCAACAATTTAAAAGTTGTTTAATTGCTACTAAGCCTGACGAAGCCGCCATTCGTTTAAATTTGAAACTCTTAGTAGAATAGTAAATTAATTTCAGCACCAGTTTGTCTTGCCGAGTAGGACCAAACGTAAACTTTCAATTTTGAGAACCGGGAAATCTGTGTTCCTGTCTGTCCGCTAGCCGACTTTCTTGCTTTTGCATAGAAACTCTAATTTTAATTGTAAAAATTGTATTTCTTACTTGTTCTTAAATGTATTTGGTGTTTATGTTTTCTGTATTTTACAATTTTTAATGAAGATGTTTTGAGTTTTTATGTATTTTTGCCTTTCCGCAGAGTAAGAACTGAATTGTTTGAATGGGAAGTATAACTTTACTGAAATTCAAAGAAGTAAGCTTAAATTGAATATAGCAAAAACATGTCCTATGCAATACGAGGAAGTCATGTGGTGTGCACATCATATTTTTTTAATATGGAATGATTATAAAGTCTTTGCTCAATTAAGTATCGAATTCAAAACAGTTAGAGATGCTGCACTGGGAAGAAAATAATTCACAGTTAACTGCTAATTCACAGAAGCCAGCCATTTTTTCATTATTTTTTCCACACTTCCCTGCTTCATTACCTTCTTCAGTTACTAAATTTCTTAACTCATCTTTTTTTAAATCTCCCATTTCTAAATTTGGAGCAGGGCGCGTCTCTTGTAATTCCGAAGCTATAATTCCAAAGATTCTACTTTATTTAGACTGGATTGTACATTAACTGGCAAAATTCACTTAGTGTAAAATACTTGCTTGCGTAGTCTCAAATCTGGACTTCGCAAACAAACAGACACGTGTTGTAATTGAAGTAACTGAACTGTATACAAGAAAAATATGGATTTTGTATGCTTGAAGATCAAGACTGCGATGCTTATACCGCAATATTTTGAGTGAAGACTAAACTGAAAGTTTTAACTGTACTCGTGAAATTTTATTATACACTGAAAAATATAAAAAACATTTTGTATAAAGTAAATTGAACAACACAACATATTTCACCTTATATTATTGTTCGCAATATTTTAACTTCCACATTTAATTTGTTTATAAATGAAAAATATTACGTAAGTGAAACTATTTTTTGAAATTATTCCTAAAATACGAGATACAAGACCAAAGAATACGATAAACATTTTGAGCTCAATGATGATTAATTTTGAAATAATTTCTCAATGTCATTTTGAGAGCTGTATATTTTCTTCAAAAGGTGCATTATTTATTTTACCTACTGTAAAGGCCCTTATTTTCGTGAAAATGAATATATCGGTGATTTCGCGAGCTGAAAATTTCGCGAATTTTATATGAACAGAACCGAAAGTTGAAAAATTTTATAAGTAGCTAAATAAAGTTGAGAAAGTTGAAAAATTCCAAAAGTACATCTTTTGCATAAAGCATTTTAAGAAACTTCCTTTTATCCGAAAAGTTCGCCCCCCTTCCCCATCGCTCTTAAAACAACCCCAATATTATTCCATTTTTTGTACCTGCTTCCTGCACAGGACAGCTCCAACCTTTTAACTTAACTGTAAATGGCGAGTTCAAGCGTTTGCTCAAGAATGAGTTTATTGAGTGGTATTCTAATGAGCTTCAATTTCTAGAGGAAAAAGAATCTGTGGACTTGCGAGTATCACGACTAAAACCGATTCACGCTTCTTGGCTTGCGCGCGTTTTTAACGGTATTGAAGCCAAACATGAGATAATTTTGAATGGTTTTAAAGAAGCTGGTATTAATAATATTCTAAGTGAATGAGCTGCCTTCTATTAATTCTATTGTTTTATATTCGAGAAATATAGTTGTATATTATTCAAAAAATAGTTATAAGAAAGAAAGTTGGCAAGAAAAAGCTTGTAACTGTGCAATAAATCATTAAATTTTGGGTGAGTGAAAAATTTCTGATTTTTTTATTATTATTTGAGGCGGAAAAAAAAAGTATTTCGCGAGGCTTAAATTTTCGCTATTACGACGGGCTCGCGAAAATTGCGAAAATAAGGGCCTTTACAATATATCTTAGCTATTGAACTGTTAATTGGATTTACAGAGAAATTACGCAGAACTTTTAAGGCAGAAAAATGAAAATAAAAAAAGAAGAAAAGGAAAGGGAAAAGAACTGAAAAGTTAAGAGAAAAAACAGAATGAGTGTCAGAGCTAGAAATCTAAAGAAAAATCAGTTATAACAAAGCAATAAAATTTTATCTTCAAAACAGAAAATTGTAGCGGAGAAACTATAAAAGAATAAGGAAAGTTGTAATTAAGGGAAAAAAACAGTTGTAGCAAAATCATCTTTGTTCCCATTGCTAGCGAAGAAAACTCCCTGTTAGAACTAGTTCCAGGCATTCCAAATTTCTGCTTAATGTTCTAAAACAATTATATAAGACTGGAATCATGAAGTGTAAAACAAAATCCCTATTGATGCATAACAAATTTCAATTAATCCGTCGTAATTCCAATAAGCAATCCCTATTAATTTTTTGAACTTGAATAAAGATAAGAAATTCCTCACATGGATTAACTAATATTAATTGTCATGCTCATTCCAGATGTTTGGTACGGATTTGGTACGCTCATTCCAGATGTCCAGGAAACAAAGCCGATTATCTGAGAAAAGGTAAAAAGAGTTTATCGGTATTTCGCTTGAGGTTTTTCTCCACTCTTTTTCTCTTCAAAGATTCGTCGTCGCGTCTGCCAATCATTAAGAAAGAATGTTTTGGCCTCAGAAATAAAAAGAATTCAGGAACATGACAAAGAAAAGCAGCTACTAAAATACGAAGGAAAAAAACAAAAAACTCGAACGTTTTCTAACGACTAGCGTCCGTCAGATGTCTAAGTGGGTACATTCCAAAAGCGCACGTTCTTCTGTGAACATTATTGGAAACATTTGTTAACGGCCTTGGCTAATAGATAACGTGTTCTTGCATTTAATTGCAAGAGCTTCTAGTAACGACAGCTTTGGAGGAATCCAGGCAATTTAGATTGCCCTCCGAGCGTGCCCTTTGATGGACAGGGTATTTATAGCCCTCAGAGCGACAAACAAGTTCGTCTCCTGATTGGCTCCAGGCCCTTACCAATGAAGCGAAATTAACGCAAAGGAAAAAAATTCTAAGTACATAATGTCATTCCTTCTTGATCTATACAAATACGTCTTAAGAAATTAGATTTATTGGAAACCATTATTCAAAGATGTACAGAGTAAACATGAGACTCTTTTCGCTCCCTAGGTCTTACACTAAATGAGAGCAAATTTTCCCCAACTAAATAACATTAATCAATAATCCAAACGTTAATTTGGAAAATAACTCATCTGACTTAGTTTCCAAAAATTAGATATTGGAAAACAGTTCTCGAAAATACAGCATTTTCAGTTTCCAGTTTCTCTAATTGAAGATATTTAGGTATAATCGCTGACAAATGTACTCTGCACTTTTTTCAAATCGTCATACGACATATCAGAAGATTTATACTGCTTGGTAATGTTACAGTAAACTTTCTGACTGCAAGCCAGAAAAATCTATGATATAAATCTTCTAATAAAAACATTATATATTAATTTTTTGACACCAATCTAAATGAATAACGACAAAGTTAATTTTGCTAGTATTTTTGCTGGCTATCAGCGTTATTAGTCTAGTTTCAGAACTTAAAAGTCTGAGTTCTTGTTCTTTTCATTCCTAGTTATTTTTTTTGTATATGTCATAAAGATCTTACTACATTTCGCAATCGCTATCAAGTCTAAATATAAATGCACTGGCATTCAAAACCAGATTCATCGTTCATATTCCAACATAATGTTTACACTTTTCTTTAAATAGATATTGTATAAATTTAAACAATAAATGTAATTTTAGGAAATGCTGAAGAAATATAAACTAAATAATTATCACTGATACTTATCAATCTAGGCAAGCGGTCTTTGGTACGTCGTTGTTGAGCGTAAAATTAGATCTAGAAGCTTTGAACGTTTGGACGCTTTTGGTACTAAATAAAAAAAAAAGACTCAAACTGTTTGTAGCATATAGCTATATGTCACGCATATGGCTTGTTAAATTCTAACCCCCTTTATTTAGATTTTTGTGCATTATATGTAAATGTGAACTTAAAAAAAAGAACATAATATTTGTAGTGTAAAAATTTAAAAAGAAAAATAAACGGAACTTTTATTAGCGTGAGATTTTTAAAACGGTAAAAGAAACAGTAGTGAAAACAATTATTTAGAAATGGGAAGTTAGAAATTTTCTAATTGTTTTAGAGATTTCATCCGGAATTAAAATAAGCAGAGTGAAGTGTCTTCACGCTATATCTAAAATTGTGTTTCATTTATATTTTTGTTTCAAAAAATAAAAATCCTCTAAAAAAAATACGATTTACCTTCTTTGTGATTCTAACGATTTACTCACAAACAAAAGCTCACAATGACATTTTCATCACTGCTCACTAATGCGGTTGAACAAATAAAAAGATTCAAAGTGTACAAGATGGTATTCATTGAAAATTAAGAACAAAATGATCTCTTACAAGGGACCACACATAACAAATAACGACGAATGGAAATTTAAAACCTCTTATCAAGTGCGGGAATACAGAAATAGCTTTAACAATACGATGCCACAAATAAATCTCATTACCTCTAAAAATCCACAAAGAAACAAAGAAGTGACAGAAAATAAATTCTAGGAGCTTTTTTTATCCTCTTCTTTCATTCGATAATCGTCTCAGCCATTAGAATATCATTGTGTATACTTCCTCCTAGATAAAAGCATTTATTTTTGTTTCTTAATGCCATTTTTATTTATTTATTTCCTTATTCCGCTGTCTTCACTGATTTCACTTTCATTAGCTGCATTTTTAGTCGGTTTACCCAGGTTACGATTCCGGGATCGATTTATGCAAATGCTCGTTAAATTATGTTGGTGTTAATGCTTTTGAGATTCCAATCCAGCTTAGATTTCCTTTCAAGAGATTTTTGTTTCTGTTGCCTGAAAAAAGGCGTCTTAAAGTGTCATGAAATAAGACGACGGGATAAAGTGCAAATTTTCAGGATTTTATAAGCACTTTTTTTACGTTTTTAATGCTGTAATAGTGGCATGACAATGATTTACGGGACTCAATGTAAAAGATTCTGGTTTTTTTAATTTAATAGACAGTTTAAGTAGGTAGTTGTAATCCAGAATTAAACAGGAAAAATTTACAAACTACATTTCAAGAGTCCAAACAGCATGTCGATTTCGAATCCTAGAAAAATTTGTACAAATCAGTGAACAAGCTAGAAACTGTTCTGGCACGATGGACAATTATGCTAGAAAGTAAGTAAAAATGTAACGATATTATTGAACTATGAATTTAAATTTACGAAAATGAATATTTGCAAAACGAGCACTAAATCTATGAAAAGAAAGGGAATTCCATACCTCCTCCGCTTAGTTGAAGAATGACGGACGCATTTGGCAGCTTTTTCAGAGAAGCTGAATTATATACCCGGAAACCGGTTAAAACCACGAATTTGCAAAATTGTAGCTTCGAAAGATATGATTTCGGTTTTTTAGAAGAGTCGAGTTTCTACTTTTATGTATTCATGGCTATATGCTTTTCTTACTTTTACCATCTGAATACAATCTAGAAAATACAAGTAAGTTATAAGGTATTTCTCCAGCCCTCTTAGCATGCCTTCGTGGCGTAATGGTCAGCAAGCTCGGCGCGTATTCGAGAGGTCCGATATTCGAGTCCCGGCGAAGACACTACAATTCTTCATGTGTCCTGCTCCAAAATAACCTAAGCAAAAAACGAAAAATCATTATTTTTGGCATGATGTTATTAGTGTAAATTTCTCTGTAAATTACCGCATGTAACCATGTCAAAACATGATTAAATTAAGTCCGCTTAATTTAAATTTAAATTATTAATTTAAATTATTATTATTATTAAAATAATTAAGTTTTAACATGGTTACAATCGGTAATTTACAGAAAAATTTACACTGCTAACATCATGCCAAAAATGGTGATTCTTCATTTTTTGCTTAGGTTATTTGGAAGCAGGAGACGTGAAAAATCCGCTTAATTTAATATTAAGAATTAATATTGGTGAACTTGTTCTTATCTTAGGGGAAAAAAGCACTCAGATTAGATAAGGATTAAAAAACAAAGAAATTTGAAAGGGTTTAGATTTAACGGTCCACGAAAGAGCTGTTTTAAAATTTAATATGGTTTATCAGTAACGATTAGATGGCTCAGGTGAACTGGTGAAACATTTTATGGGATATTAAATAAATATACACTTTAGACCAGTGGTCTCGAACTTAAATTGGATGCGGGTTGAATGCGCGATCTGAAAACAACTGACGGGTGAAAATTTTTAAAATAAAATTCAGAATTCTATTCACAAATTTAAAAGCAATTTAACTAAATTTTAAATTTCGCTTCCTAAATATTTATCAAAATATGTATAAATAATAGCAATATTGCAGAGGAAAACAATTTTAATTTATTTTCTACCTGAAAATCAAGTTTGGTACCTGTAACACATTTTCATCGGTTACACATTGCAGTTAAGATATACTGATAGATAAATATTTAATTCTTAGACTGGCATTTCTTTCAAATAATTCAACCATGTTTAATTAGTCTTTAAAAAATTAACTTTAATTTAAACTTTCTAAGCTTTCAGATAATATTTGTTAAGTAGGAAAATAGAATAAATAATGACAAGCTTGTTTCTTTCTCTTATTTATTAAATTTTACTTTGAAACATTTATAAAGCTGAGTATACAAAAGGTTTTAAATGTATTTATTTCTTAATATATAGCTTATTATATAGCTTAACACTTGATGGCGTTTCGATTCCGGTCAAGTTTGAAACTTTAGACATAAATTACTGAAATGTTTCTTCGTGGCGGATTGTAGATTTTCATCGCTCATTGAGTTCCTTTCTCATTAAGTTTCAACTGTTAAAGGAGCTGTTAACATATGACTATATTTCTAGCAAAGCGATTATTCTTAGTGTAAAAATTCGTAACTGAGCTTTTTTATTTTTTCATAAGAATGAATAAAAGTTAATAAATTCTGTATCTACAGATATTTTGAGGAGAATAGCACCACTATCGTATTTGCAACAAATTGAATATTTGCAACAAATATAATAGGAATATCTTCGCAAGATACATAAAATTGCCGGCCAGCTGGCAGCCAGTTTTAGACCAATAATAGACTAAAACGAGAAAGTTATATCGTCTGTATATTTGGGACTTGAAAAAATATATTTAACGCAGTTTTATAAAAAATATTTAAGCTTTTAATTAAATATATGATGAATTAAATGAATTTTTATTTAAGTCAATCAGATTTTAAAAAAAAATCTGAAATGTTTCAGATTTTAAATTACGTCCAAAGGGGCGTTTTTTTAACATTTTGTGTGTTAACTTTATTTTTTTAAATATGTTCTTCGCACTTAAACCATAAAATTCAGTTAAAGAACAATATCGCAAAATAATTTTAAACTGAGCGTATCTTTACAATTTTCTATACACAGGCTCACGCGCTGGAGATAAAAATGTTTTTTCTGTACAACATTGCCATTGCAATCCTTGAGTTTGTTAATCAAAAATTTGCTAAAGTTTTACAAAATATGAAATCAATAATAAAACAAATTTCAAATTTGAGCTTCCAGATGCCCATATTCGCAGCAGGATTACGTCATTCAAAATTCGATGGCTCTAGGTACCGTCGTTTTATCACAATGCGAGAAACATACATACATTTATGCACATTCTTCCCAATTTAATTTCTTTAAATATAATACAGGGCTGCAATATTTGGTGGTAACAGTTTGAAAAGGGAACCGACATTTGACGTTTCAGACGCAAAATCGCAAAACGGAAACAATAGTCATTCTGGGACAAAGCCCCTTTGGACTAAAAAAATAATATTCTTAAGAACTGCACTTACAGCTTTTAAATAGCTTAAAATATTAGTCAATAACAGACAGATTAAACCTGAATCAAATATCTTATAATTTTCCGAATGGAAGCAGAGATTCGGGTGAAAAGTGAAGCAACACAAAACCGGCTTTTCAGACTGATAGCCCTTTTGAACTACAAACAAAACAAATATCATTGGATTTTCTTAAAACAGGATCAATAACAAGATTTCCGTTCATTTTAAAAAACAGATTTCGAAAACTGAACAACAACAAAAATCTCATAATAGTATGAAAAAAGGAAAGCAATCATAATAAAATAAAATAGCAAGAAAAATGTTAAGCGAAAATTATATAAAGCGACTATAAATACTTTTGTGATCTAAATCTCAGTATAGTTGACTTAAATTATGGTGTGGAAGAATAAGAAAAATATTTTATGTTTATGTTGTTTAAGAAAGGCTTCTAGAAAGTGAGCAGTTTATAGAAGAAGTGAAAAAAAGGTAAGAAACAGGGAAAACATTTAACAAAAGAAACTAGACAATAAAAATATTAGATTATATACAGTAATTAAGAAGAACATAATAAAAAATCCCCCCAAAAATAGGGCAAAATATATGGAAGTAAAGTGAAAATAGGAAAAAAAATGCAACGATAAAGCGAAAAATTTGAAACACTTAGACAAAATAAAGAACCAATCAAAGAGCAGTAAAGAAGGAATCATAATGATTGTTATCTGATTCTTAAGAAGTAAAACTGTTTGAACTATACCTGAATTTTGAAAATAAAAAGCTACGTTAAAATAATGAGTTATGTACGTTGATTATGTTTCATATATCCTAGTATTCATAGTTTAAATGCAATCAGACAACAGATAAACTCTTTGCCCTCCTGGGGATTAACTACATATGATTGTTATATACCCAAGATACTTATGAAGATTCGAGTAAATCTATAATGTCTTCTGGTTATGTGAATGTATTTTATATGTAACTGAATATTTGTTGTGCGCATTCAGAATATATGAAAGAAATCGAGAGTTGTCCTTAAACATATCTCGGTTCTGAATCTGCTTGTTTGTGAAGAGCTGCAATCAAGTCTAGAATTCATGTTCTAGAAATGCAAAATTTTTAATTAAAATATCACATTTTTATTACAGCGTTTCTAAATGGTAGAATTTACTTTTAGAAACTCAAAAAGTTACATTTGAATTACTAAATTTTTCAATAATAAAATTAATGACCTAATAGTATTAGAAATTTACTTAATAATAAAATAAAACTCAGAAAGTAAAATAAAACTCAGGGTGAGAATTTTATTTTTTAAGAAAAGGGTGTATTTTTACCATTTTTAGTTTCAAAATTAAAGGCATGCTTTTAGCACAGCGAATTTTTTCTGAAATCAGGATACTGTACTAAGCTTTTATGATACCAGTTGTGCTAAATATGAGATATATAAGTAAAGAATGGTGCAGAAAGCAACAGGAATACAAGATTTTTCACAGAAAACTGTTTGAAATGAAACTTCAGAAAGCAAACATGAGTGCAATAAAATATCAGATATTACGCACTGATACTTATCAGTACATTTCAACAAATAAATTTATCTTATTTCTGTGAAGCAAATCTTGCACGGTGTACTATTATTACCCTTTATGTTACTTGAATAGACGGCAAAAAATTTTGAATTCGTAAATAAATTGAACATCTAGCTTAATTTTAATTGCTCTAAAAAGAAATCAGGCTATTCAGGTAACTGGATTCTCGTTAATTGGAATTTTGCTGAATTTTTATTAGAAGTCCTGAGATAGAGAAATACTTTCGTGTCTGTTGCGTCTTTTGCCTTCAGAAAGCACAAGTGGCACAATCAGAACTAAGAAAAATCATGCTGCAGTGATGGAAATAAAAATTCTACTTGAAAGATATTTTTTTTCTCTTGGTTATGGAAGACTACCGGCAAAAATAAGTGCCCGAAACAATTTGAACTGCTCTTATATTCACCAGTCGTATTTGTCTTCGAAACAGTAGAGAAAAAACTCCTTTCCCTGAGAAAAAAATCGAATTCCTGAGGGCATAAGAAAATCAGTATGTGCTATTATCGGCCGGTTTCGCTGTTCGTGCCTGACTCTATAAAACAGAAAGCTTATGCTACACATCCATCAATACTTGGGGGGCACCTTCTGCGCCGCTGTATAGGGAAAAAAGTGTTCTTGAAAGAATGGAACAAAATGATATGACAGCCATTTTGGGAATTGAGAATAATAATGGTCTAAGCGAGCACTGTTTTCAAGTACTTTTAAATATTGTGGCTTTCTGAACGGTTTAATTGTGATTTCTCAAAAAGAACATCAGAAGCGACGTTGCATGAAATTTCTTCTTCAACTGAAAAATATTTTTAAATTTTGGTTACTTAATCTGAAAGCCAAACGTGTATAAAAAGTTGAGGGTACGCTCAGTTTGTTTACTCTTTCTCTCAGATGATTCGGTAATCTTTTAGTTAAAGTTAGTTTTTTATTAAAGATATATAAAATTTTTAGAAATATTATCTGTCCAGCTGCTTTGCATTTTGCATGGCTTTCAGATTTTAAATCCTGAAGAAGTTCTGAAGAACTTTCATAATAGCAAAACTTTTCTGAATAAATGTTTTATTAAAACTAAAGGTTATAATAGAAACGTAATTAAAATGTAATTGTTAAATTGTGATTATGATTAATTCTAAAATATGTTTGTTTCAGAACTGAAGATTTTAACTGCAAAATAAATACATAAAAATAAAATAAATCTATAACAGCAAAAATATTCTATGCATCTAGAAAAAGTGGTTAATCATGTTGAAGCTGGTCTAGGACATGGGAAAAACAGTGATGAAAAGATGAGAATAAATTGAAGAATAAGTAACTTCATTTATCGCAACAAGAGCGATTCAAAACCATTACAGAATAATACGGCGTACGGTGAGGTCGATGTATGCGGAAAAGCGAGCTGGAATTGACGCATACAAACGTCTGATCCTGTTCTAAGAGATCCTCCACCAGATTCGGTGTAATTGCGCAGCTAGATCAGACACGTTTTGCGATGGCTGTAACGGGTAGCCGACAATGCCTCAAACATGTTCAATGGGGAAGAGGCCGTGTAAGCTGGAAGAATAAGAGAAAGCTGCCATGTTGCACAGAAAATCTGTAGCGACGTATGTTGCAAACGAACCGGCCTTTTCATGTTGGAAAACAGCCCACAGCACCCCACACGGTAGGTATAGCATAGGTGCTAAGGTAGGGACAATATATCGCCAATGTAAAGTTAACCTGTCAAGGCGGTACACAAGATGACTAAAGGTGATCGGGTATCATTCGCAACATCCCCCCAACCCGCTACATTCCATTGATACCCCGATTATTCCATGATTCCATAACGTAGAACAACACACAACGCTGCACAACGATATGGAGCAGCTTCGGCCTACGAGTCCTAAGAACCTGATCAACTTCTGGAAATGATACGATTTCAGTCTGCTGTATTCTTCTAGCACGGGCGCAACACCACATCCATCAGTGTTGGCGATTAGCCGGCGTTAATGGCTAGCGTTGTAAAGGGCACCGACAATGCAGTCTACCATCTGCCAGTCGTCATCTAGTAGGTCTTCGAAATACCAAATGTCCAATACATGTGGGTAGGTTCCTCTGAATGACGGAAAGTGTAAACTTCGGTCTGATTATGGTAGGGCGCACAATGGCACAGTTTCTGCACCATTTCGTCCTCCACGGGCTATTCCTACTCTCTGCCCGCTAACGAATGGCGCACTGAAAACAGTGCTGACAAATTCATCTCCTTATTTCATCTCTCCGATCCACGTGCCTGGCGATTCGGCGATATGCTTTACGTATAGTGACTCGGATTTACTTTGCTTTCCCGAAGGCAGTGAGTGATACATTCTCTCTAATACTCCTTCAGTTGCGCTCGATCTCGCCGAGTATGTATCTGGCACCTTCCCCCCCCTCCTTTTTTTTTCCATGGCTACGGCTAACAGTGCTACCACTTGGAACTTGGAAAATCGGAGTGTTATGGGCTTGTAAATAATGAAACACTTTACCAACACTTTGGAAATATTTCGCTTAAGCATTCCGCTGAATTGAGAATATACAAAAATTTATTTTTGCGTCATTCTACCTTTTTCTATTTCAATAACTACAACACTATCACAAAAACCATTTCGAATTTATATGAAGCGAGTGTTGAGCCTTTTGCGTCTGCCAGCTTGCTCACTTCCAATGCACTGTAGGCGCGTTCTGTGCGCACAGTGGCTGTGGTGTGCTTATTATGTGCACTGGGTTTGGGATATTTCCATACTAAGTATTGTCATGCTCTATTGCGCTTTTGCGGTCCATTGCTTTTTTCTCTGCTACGATATATATATAATAAATCTATGTTATTTCATAATCTATACAAGCATATGCGTATATATATGCATTTTTGTGTGTAAAATATAAAGTATGAAACTAAAACATAAACAGATTATTAACAATTGGCAGTTAGATCGTTAAATTTTCTTTTTCCCTCTCCTAGCAACTGCAGTGCACCGAAATTTCTCTCGACTGCGTCTTTCCAAATTAATTCTTTCATGTTTGCTTATGTAATTCCCTGCACTGAGGATGGCTTTCATCCAATCACAGAGCTCAAAATTTAAACAAAGGAAACAAGTCTTTAAATACCACTGTTACTATTGCGAAGCCCTTTTTTCCCTGCTTCGCCTTACTGCCAGCGACGCAGAGTTTACTTTCCGCTTCGTCCATTGTCTAAAAATGTGTAAGCTGTGGAAAGCTGTGGGGTGCATGTCGCCCTCATAAATGATGATTGTGAATCTGTTTATGTACATGAAGGCTTGTTCTACTACGAAAATAAAATTATGTGTTTAAATCAGCGGCCACATCTGAAAGCTTTCCTTTCCCGTTCTCTCATAAATATCTGCGCTTAAGCTTTCATATTATTATAACATATTATAGTTGATATTTGATATTATGATTGGATCACACACGTGCAAACTTCTATAATACATAATACCAGTATTATGGAGGAGAGATTTATTTTTATAACAATAAAGCCTCTACATTCTTTAGTTTTTAATTTTTCTCTCTCCAAATGAATTTTAATAATATTTCATAAACTATGTCAAATATTTAATTCAATAATGATGAAAAATAATTCGTTATACTGTCTTTGAAAAACCAGCATGGTTTAGCAGTATGGCTATTTGAGCATGCGAATGTTTGCTACAGATAAAGGGACAATGCTCTTCCCTCTAGCAGATTCAAGAACCTATCCAGATAACTAAATGACCTACCATTGAACACATATTTTGATTTCCAGTTACTGGCAGGAGCAAATTCTCATTTGGCTATTTCAACTAGCCTGCATTCCACACCGTTTAACTCGCCTTCGACATGTTTCATAACTATAAAATACTTATCAAACCTTCATGATAATTAATTGCGTTGTGTTTATATAAAAGAAAAGCCTGAGCTTATTATATTATTCCTACGTAAATTAAGCATAGAGATAGTATTAACAAGTGATGTAATCCAATCTGTAATTCATGCTGCTGTTAAATAAAGACTCGAGAAATAAATAAATCGAGAAATAATATAAATCGAGAAATAAAGTCAACAAATCCGGAAAATAGTGCTGTTTGTATATCAAACCGCACGAATTGCGTTTTGATTGGAAATCTACACAGTATAAAGTTGCAATTTGGCAATTATTAACCTTTTGTACTGGATTAGTTTCATTAGCAGACTATAGATATTATATAACACAATTCTAGAGCACAGACAGATAAAACAACATGCAAAACCAACTCCTATCGTTCCGTAAATCGAATCCAGAAGAAAGAATGTTTAAGGACTCAATGTAATACGTCAACTTCGGCGATGTATACAGAAAATAATAATATTTTTGTGTAATGTAAAACATTAAAAAATGACAGAAAAATTACATCAGTGAAAACAAAAAAAGATACAAACTCGTGATTTTGGAGAGAAGATGGTGAAGCACCACTGAGGAAAGTTATTGAAATATTTTTATATTGATGTTTGAAATAACGTAACATAAGAAAATTACTAAATTAAATTTGAAAGGATGATTCAAATTATCTTTTGTTATACTTACTCCTATTGTTGAATATTAATTCATAAGAACAATGTTCTAAAATGTCACGTTCTTCACTTATATGAATAACAGAGCAATATTCAATCAAGTAGAATAACGTAATGGAGCCACTTAACTTCTCTACGTAATTTAGGAGCTAATTTAGACAGAAAAATAAGAATAACGCAATTTTTCTATAGAACAGCTGAAGAGGGTTTCGTCTTACACCACTTTACTTAGATTTTGGCAAGCAACAAAAAAATAAAGTAGTCTGGAAAAATACGGTTCCTTATCCGGGTTAAGAGCTTCCTAGTAATTTATCATCTCGGCTTCATGTAAGAGATGATCGCCAACATTCTCAGCGTTTGGCAGGATAAATTTTCCATTAGGTACAACAAACGAATTTCATAATAAAGAAGCTACGATCTATTTTGGCCAAGCATCGCGGCATGCATATCATGTTTTAAAAATCACTACAAGGAAGATATCAACAAAGTAGTGCTAACGTGTATAAATAAAAACTACTATACAAAAAATATACAAGAAGCCTCAGAAATATTCTCGAAAAAATTAATTTGAAGAAATTATTTAGATTTCATCTTTATTAAATAGTATGCCTTTAAAGCTTTATAGTTATAAAAAGCACCAAATAATAAAACTCTTGTTATTATAAATCTAAGTTCCCCCATCCTCGAAATGCAATATGAATTTGTACTTCTCGACGATTAATGAGTTTAAAATAAATTCAAAACTCATTTACAAAGACAAAAACATTTTTACTAAATTGAAAATTTGTCAGCGTAAGATACAAGACATGATTCATTTATTCCGAAATTCAAATTTTTGCCTCATCATTCATACATTTGGAAATTCAAATTTTTACTTCAGCTGCGAGAAGTTTGGTAATGGTATTTTAACGAGTACTTCTTTCACTATCCATTAATACTGCATTGTGTGTGTGAGGGGGGTATATATGTATATATGTTTAACTTTTCCTAAAACAACTCAAGTTACCATGATAAATCTAGGTTTTTAAAAGATTTTAAACACTTTCCCATGATAAATATACTTTTCCTAGGTGAGTAAAGCACAATCGATCTTAAGAAACTTTGCCACAGTTTGGAATAACGTGTAAGAATCAAGTATATGTAATATACATTAAAAATACTTCTGCGCTGAAAGTTTCGGTATGGAAAAATTTATATCCAGACTTTCAGGTAACCAAATTACTTCTAAAATTAAAACAGAAACGTTAATTTGTGACATTCAATTCCGGGTAATTAACCATGGTGGAAAATATAGCTACGAATACCTACTATCAAAAATAAGTAATATCATTTAATTAAATACTTAGTTGCTTCATTTTTATTATTGAAACTAATATTAAAAATCATATATATGTGTGTAATCTAATACATTGAGCACTCAGAAAACAATAATTCAATTGTAGTGAATTTGGTAAGCAAAAAATACCTTTTTTACCCAACATCAAATGAACAACACTTCATGCCCAGCGCATAACTAGGAGGTACAGTAGTGCATCGGGGGGATCATTCTGTCGATGTATTAATGAATTAAACTCGATTTCAAGGCCAAACCCCTTCCATCAGATTTTAGCTGCGGCTAACGGCCTAGACGAAAACAACGGGTTTTTTTTCCCCCGAAAGTTTGCGCTTTTTACGAGCTGTGAACAGGCTATGTCATCGTACTATAAGAGATATATATTTTGTAAACTGAAGATCACTCGACATTTGGATTGGAGGAAGACGCAGACCAACTGTCAGATTTAAGCATCAAGAAGATAGTGTTCAACCTACGGCGGTAAAAGAACGGGAAGACAAAGCAATCGTCAGAGTTGTTTCCGAGGCATTCAATTCATCTATACTATAGTTTCCCACAATGGTCATTTTCGCCCACTGGTAAGCGTTGAGGAAATTTAGGTGGGCGTGTCCAAGGGGCAGTTAAAAAGACGCTAAAAAGCAAACGGGTAATTAGAATTTGCTTGGTAAATTTGATTGCTTAAAGCATTTTGAAACAAAAATTCAAAATTTCCTTTGATCGTACACTGCGAAAAAAAAGACAGTTCTATATTTCCCTTTCTACTTGGCCGATTGACGAAATTCAGCTTGCGTTTTTCTTGTCTGGAAAGCGCGACTTAGGATATGTATTAAATTTACATATAGCATTGTCCTAATAGAGGTATTTTGACACAAAATCGGACCTTTTTCTGAAATGAGATCCAATTTTTTTTCCATATTTTGATTCTGCAACTCAAATTACGCCAAACTGCCAATGTTTGTTAAAATCCCACTAGTAGTTTTTTTAAAAATTAGCTTTCAAAATTTTAGCTCCTCAGTGTTAATTGAATTTGGTATATATTTATTAATATCTCTTTTTTATTAAATTTATTTGATTCTTCCTTTCATATTTCGAAAATTAAATTCATTCCAAATAAAATTCGCCAATTTTTTATGATTTTTTTTTAATTTGTACTTTTAAATATTTTTATAAATTTTTCGTAAAACATTTTGAATTAAAAACCTATAAAATTGTCTTAAAGGAGATGTATTTCTAAGCATACCTGCAAAAAATTAGAGTTTTTTATTCAAAATTTAATAAGATGTACGTGAATTTAAATTTTGGCGCTTTTTGAAATTTGGCGTATTTATTATAAGCGTCAACAGCGAAAATCTGGTTTACGCACTCCGTTAAAATTATTTGAAAGTATGAACGATGACTTTTTTTCCGCTCGTGGACAAAGAAAAAAAGGAAAGGGAAATAGGTTGCTATAAATTAAGAAGTTCGCCGAGTGAATTATTCTTGATGCAAACTGAAAACAAAACCCGCCGAGATAAATTTCTGACCAAAAATTACAAAATTTAATATCAAGGCATAATTTAAGTCGTAGAATCAAAATATGGAAAAATATTGGTATGTTATTTCAGAAAAAGTCCGATTGTGTGTCAAAATACCTATATTAGGACAATGCTATATATAAATCTAATATATGTCCTAAGTAGCTCTTTCGAGACATGTCCCCGCAGTGTACATACATTAGAGTCACTCATGTTTAGAAGAATCGCACCGTTTACAAATACGTAGTTTCATTTTTCTATTCCAAGAAATCCTAACTTACAAACTATCAGGCAATCATATAAAACAAATGACCGCAAAACAGTGCAATGTAGTGCAGCAAGTTCTTTCAATACATACCATTGAGAATGATTTTTGGTTGCAAATTCATTACTTTTAGGAATTTAATATTATGCCCGTTGTGTTGTGACGAGACTCTTGGTAAACATTGCAGCAAATGAAAATAACCATGCTTAAGAGCAGATATATTTAATTAGATTTGAAGCTCCACATTTACAAAACATTATAACACACGGACATAACAAAAGAAACAAAATTACACTGAACAAAACATGACTGATCGCTACGAACTACATTATTATTGCGCTCCCAGAGGATCATGGGAGTGGCGCTAGCAGGCTAAAATGTAGCGCCCTCTAAGTGCGTCAAAAGAGAAGGTATTAGTAAATATACCCGTTACATCCTCCCCCTACACCTCCTACGACCGTCCCGGCGTGGTGGTGTAATTCTGGGTAATTTTTCGTCTTTCCTAGGATTTTCATTATCGTTAGAAGTTGGTTTTGGAGGTCTACCACGTCTCCTTAAAGGCATTACAGGAGATTGGTTCTGTGTGACATTTTGAAAAGGTGTAAGAGCTGATGCATGATATACACCTATAGGTTCATTAGGTTTGTCACAACTAGCTATGACGAATGATGAAGGTGATTTCTGGGACAGAATGATATAAGGACCATCTTTCCTTGGCATGAACTTTGCAGTTTTGCTTTGGTTTGCTTTACTTAATGGATGAAGTTTTACCCAAACCAAATCATTAGGTTTATACTTAGGGCTTGGTTTACGTAATTTGTCTGCATATGCTTTTCGACGATCTTGACTTTTCTCGATATTTTCTTTAATTTGTGACATATTCCTTTCAAAACGTTTTAAGTAAGGAGTAAATTCTGGAACAAAATTGTCATTATGAATAACAGCTCGCAGGTCAGAAGTAACATCGTCTACAGTTCTTAATTCTCTGGCAAAGTTGAGATAAGCTGCAGTGCATCCAGTACTTTCACATTTTGCAGTGTTCATTGCAAATCTAATAGCAGGTAATTGCTCAGTCCACAATGTATGGTTGTTACCAACCATGAGTGCCAAACGAGGTTTCAAATCTCTGTTTTTACGTTCAACAGGATTTGCCTGCGGATGGTAAACTGGAATTAGACTTTGATTGATGTTTAGTACAAAACACAACTGTTGCATGATTGCACTAACAAACTGAGTACCATTGTCACTTATTAGGCGTCGTGGTAATCCGTATCTTAAGAAGACTTCATTGAGTAGTGTTAAGGCACATTCTTTAGCAGTAGCTTCCTTTAATGGGAATAACTCTACCCATTTTGTTGTGCAATCTTCAACAATGAAGATCCACTTCATGCCGTCACTCGTTTTTGGTAAGGGCCCAAAAAGATCAACAGCTATGCTTTCAAAACGTTGAGCAGGTACAGGTGTCTGTAACAGACCAGCAGGTTTCTGGTTCGTTGCCTTATATCTGATACATTCTACACAATTTTTTACATAATCGGTAATATATTTTCTCATACCTGTCCAATAATATCTGGATGATATTCGAGAAAAGGTTCCATCAGCTCCATAATGTGCAGCTGTGGGTGCATCATGATGTAATTTTAAAATTTGTTCTCTTTCATGGGATGGGACGACTAGTTGAGCCTCTTCCACTTCAGAGTGTGGAGAGAAGCGGTAGAGTACTCCTTGATTTAAGACGTACCCTCGTTCCGTCCAATTTGCGAAATCAACACTTTTGTTGATATCTTCAAAACAATCTATGATCTTCTTTAGTTCAAGATCTTTTAACTGTTCCGTCCTAAGGGCAGCAGCTGTTCTTGATGGGACATCAATAACAATAGTTTGTAATTCACAAGGTTCTTTGTCGTGGCACTCAGGTCGCGAAAGCATGTCGGCCACAACGTTACACTTGCCTGGAAAATAATCGATTTTCAAATTGAAACTTTGGATCTGAAGTGCCCATCTGGCTAACCTGCCAGTGGGTGACGATAAAGTCATTAACCACTTTAATGGTTGGTGGTCGGATGCTACTGTAATATCTGCACCCTCAATATATCCTCGAAATTTGTTCAAAGCCCAGACAACAGCCAAAGCTTCTCTCTCAGTTGTCGAGTAATTTCTTTCAGCAGAGCTTAAGAGTCTACTGGCATATTCTATTGGTCTTTCATCGGCGGTACTTTCTCCCTGCAGAAGAACTGCACCTAAAGCGTAACCGCTAGCATCCGTCCGGATGATAAAGGGCTTCGTAGGATCAACTTGTTTCAATACTGGTGGAGTTACCAAACATTGCTTAAGAGTTTGAAAGGCTCGTTGCTCTTGTTCACTCCATCTCCAAACAACATTCTTTTTTGTCAAATTGCTAAGGGGTCTAGCAATATCGGAAAAATTCGGGATGAATTTCCTGTACCACGAACAGGTCTGCAAAAATGATTGTAACTGTTTAACATTTCTTGGAGAAGGAATGTTTTGTATTGCTGCAACTTTGTCTTGATCTACTTCTATTCCTTTAGGTGTTATCCACAACCCCAGATATTTCACACGAGAGCATGCGAATTTACATTTCTCTCTATTAACACATAACTTAAACTTTCGAAGTCTTTCGAAAACCAAATTTAAGTCTTGAATATGTTGTTCAAAAGTTTCGGACAGTACAAAAATATCATCTAAATAAACCAGAATATTTACAGTAGGTAATCCGTTTCGGAACTGGTCCATAAGGCGTTGAAAAGTTGCTGGAGCGTTTCTGAGACCAAAAGGCATTCTTTTATATCGAAACGTACCAAAAGGACATACAAATGCAGTTTTATCTTTATCAGTGGGATTGACTTCAATTTGGTGATATCCACTCTTTAAGTCAAGGGTAGACATATAGGCAGTGGATCTTGCATCGTGTAAAAGTGTATCCATAACAGGAAGTGGATACTTGTCAGGTATTGTTATAGCATTCAGCTTCCGATAATCAATACACAAACGAATAGCTCCATTTGGCTTAGGCACTAGAACTACCGGTGCTGCATATGGTGATTCACACTCTTCTATAACATCATTGGCTAAAAGTTCGTCAATTTCTTTTCGTAAGAGCTCTTTCTTTTTTGGGGATAATCTATAAGGTTGAGATGCAACCGGTGGGTGGTCACCTGTGTTAATAAAGTGTTTGACATAAGGAGTTGGTTCTCCCCCTAGTCGAAAAATATCCTCATTTTCATTAAGCAAAGCAGCTAAGCGATTTTTATTTTCTGCAACAAGGTTCTGACCTTCGTCTTCGCGTAAAAAAAGAATTTTAGTTTCAGGTATAACAGGATTGTTTTGCACTGAAACATCACTTGTAAGTGAATTTGTCGGACAAGGACTAGTATTTATTTCGACAGGATTACAACTTGTTGGTGAGGGAATATCTTTTGCAAAAGGTATTCTACAACTTGGTGTATCACCAAAATACCAGAAATTGTTTCGCACGTCCATTACAATTCCTGATTTCCTTAAAAAGTCAATTCCTAGGAGAGTACGATTACCTTTGGCACGGGGTAGAAAATGTAAATCCGTGTGGAAGGTCCGGCCATGCACTGTGATCGGCACTGTAGCTTTAAGAACGACTGACGTGGATTGCTGACCGTCTGCCAGACAGATAGCAAGATCAACTTCCGTGAACTTTTGTCCTCGCCTCGTTAAAAAATTAAACATTAGCTCTCCACCGACTGACTGATTGGCTCCTGTGTCAGCACAGACTGTTCCTGTAGCTTCATATACTTCGATATCAAGTAAAGTTACGGGAGAGGTGAAACAAGTAAACATTTGTATTGCATTGACATGCGTACTGTCCTTCTTTGGAGAACATTTTGGACATTTCGATTTTATGAATCCTGGATAGCCACAACCATAACAGTAAACAGAATTTTCCACGTTTCGTGAAGGCATATAACTTGGGTTAGGAATAGTATTTTTGTGAAAACTCGGAGGATCTTTCTTCTCAAATTTATTGAAAGGAGATTTCTTAAGGTCCTGGCCACCTGCATTTCTAGGGAATTTCGGTTTGTGCAATTCCTGTGATTTGAGGGGTTTCGCTACTTTTTGATAAGGTGGTTTTATGTTTTCATACAAGTCCAACCTTTCGGCTAATATGACAGGATCATTGAGTGTTTCCCAACTATGTAAATAATGATTTTTATATTCCGGAGGACATCTTTTCTTAATTTGATCAGCGAGGATTAGCTGTTTTAATTGGTCAAATGAAGTAACTTCTAACTCATTGAGCCAACCTTCAAAGTACGTTCGAAGCTCGAAATAGAAATCTTTCCAAGTGGAATGATCACGTTTCTGATGCCGACTAAAAAGAAGTCTGAATCGGTCGGCTGTCAGCTTAAACCTTTGTAGCAATATAGTACGAATGTGGGTGTAGTTTTTAAACATTTCTTCGGGTTCTCTTGCTATTAATTTACCTATATCACTTGGAAGTATTCCAACTAAATGTGATACCCAGTGGTCTGTAGACACATTTAAAAGTTTCATCTGTCTTTCAAACATGGTTAAAAATAAAGACATATCATCTGTATCAGGACAAAACGTAGGTAGGACAGTTTTTAAATCAAATCGCATTGGAGTAGAATCAATTTGGTTACTGTCTGACAGTTTTGTATTTTGGAGTCTAAGCTTTTCAAGCTCAAATGCTCTTTCCTCAGCTAGGCGCAGGTTTTCCTTTTCTTGGTTTTCTCTTTCTAATTTCTTTACTTCTGCTTCTTCCAAATTTTTCCGATCGTCCACAATATTATTAAACGTATCTTTCACGAATTGTTCATCATCCTTAAAGACCGCAGATTTAGTAATTTTATCATGTAAATCAATTATTCTATCATTAGATGTAGCTTCGATGCGTAATTCTAATGCTAAGTTATAGAGATCAATTTTCTTACCCTTAGCGAGAAACGACATTTTTGTTTAAATATTAGTGAAATAAAATTATAATTTACCGAAGAAAATCTGAATGTGAATAAAGTTATACCCCTACCTTCTCTTTTGAAGATAATTTAGTCAATAATATAAGCATTCAGAAAAATATATAATAATCAAGAATTAAAATCCAACAATATTTCTGAGAAAATATTTAAAAAATTACCATCACCTTAATAAATGTTTGGAGAAATATGTACATATAGCAAGAGATTTTAACCAGTTATAAGAACTTACCAGGTTCTGCATCTGAAATGTATACACACTCTACAACCAATATTATTCACAAGCTTTTGAAATAATTAGAATGCAATAATTACGATGACTTAGCAAACTGTTTTAAAAATATTATACATATAAAACACCTTCAATAATCAAAACCATACATTATTTAAATATACTTTCAACTATTCTAATAACATTCTGAGAATCAAATATAAAGTATTATATTTTTTATTATATATTTAGACTGTGTAAACCTTTATACTATTTAGACTGTGTAACAGAAATGATTCTTAATTAGAATATTTAATTCCGAATCGTCAATCCTTTCTAAAATAATTTATAAGAACGCACCATACAATAAAACTTACATAGAAAATAGTAATTACCCAATACTTATGAAAATGAGTTGGATCCAACAAAAAAAAAAGTACCATACACAGAAATAATAATCACCTGTTTAAAGAATGCAAAACGATATAGAGGATATAAATATATATACTTGTAGCAATGGAAAATTTACTTATATTCTAAACACTTTTATGCATATATATTTCATTATGAAACCAAATACTTCTATAAACAAAAGAAAAATATCAAAGTAATTTCACCAACCATAGTTTTAACCAAAAGGAAATCAAATTAGTTACTCTGTCCTTTCAATAAACTTACTTAAATCACATGAAAGGGAACAATAATAAACACATCATTTAATCACTTACGTTCTGAACGATGAACTAGCAAAAAAAAAATTAATAATCAAAAGATCACTTTCCTCATTTACGATACTAAATATGTTTATATCACCAACAATATTTTCATTTTGATTGGACCGAGTCATACGAAGAAGCAAAACTAAAATGAATCCAAAGTACTTTTGAATTGACTGGCAGGAAGCAATAAATTCTATTCCACTTAGAAATGGCGTTGTATCACAGACTGGATGTCATTTGCGAACGTGGCACACAATTCAAATTTTCTTTACTGTTGATTATAAACTTGTAACTTAGCACTTTTATAAAATACACATGGAGCGGAGAAAGGCATCGGATAAATAACTTTCAATGATGAAGCGAAGATATAACATAAACGCACACACAACACTGTAGTTGCGAAGACACGTTCGATTTCAAGTGTCGGGATGACACGTTCCACGCAAGTAGAATATATCCAATGCAGGGTGAATGAATATCAGCTAGGGCAGCTTGCAGATTCAAATTATTGGAGAAGGAACTCACAAGAAGCACATTATCCAGTGCTGGAAACAAAGCCAGGACGGCTGCTGACACGCTTTCGTTTTTGGTTCGTAGAGGAGTTGGGCGCCATTTATGCCCGTTGTGTTGTGACGAGACTCTTGGTAAACATTGCAGCAAATGAAAATAACCATGCTTAAGAGCAGATATATTTAATTAGATTTGAAGCTCCACATTTACAAAACATTATAACACACGGACATAACAAAAGAAACAAAATTACACTGAACAAAACATGACTGATCGCTACGAACTACATTATTATTATTGCGCTCCCAGAGGATCATGGGAGTGGCGCTAGCAGGCTAAAATGTAGCGCCCTCTAAGTGCGTCAAAAGAGAAGGTATTAGTAAATATACCCGTTACAATATCATGTTATTATTTTACTTCGTTACGAAAAATCTTTTGCAGTATGCTTACTCTTTAAAGTAATTTATTAAAATAAAAAACATCATTCTATTATTTCGAAGCTCGATGAACATTACATTAGTCGCATAGCTATTGTTCCATAATACCATTATAAAATTATTTATGTATTTTTATTTTAATCTAACAAAAGACAATTATTTTTTTAAATAAATTTATAAAAACCTTTATATAAAGTAGAATAATTTTCTACAAATAGCAATAGCTACAGTTTATTATTCCATTACCACACATTACTTTCTAAATTTTTATTACGAATCAGAATTAATTAAGAACTTGTTTATCTTCCTATTTTTCAACGACCAACTTAGTCCCTTCAGGTACGCTCCCTCCAGACATCTGATATCTGTAATTAAATTATTTCGAATAATCATATTTAATTAAACAACCGAGAGGTTTCCTTCATAAATTTCCTCACAGTAAATAGTTAATAAAAAGCAGTAATTAACAGGAAGAATTCTAGTAGACTGTACGAAGAAAGAAGCAATATTAGGTTTATTACTTCATTTAAATAAAACATTTCCTTAAAGTAATTAAGAAATGAAATAAGCAAACAATAGGAACATGCTCTGAAAGAAATTAGAAGTACAATACGAACTCTAAAACTTTTTAATTACGTGTATTTTTCCTAGCTCCATTTTAAATACAGCAATACTATGATGATCGTCATCTAAAGATTAAAACATTGATCTAGGAGTCGTACAAAGAGCTTTTAATTATATGAGGTACTATCCATAAGTATTCCGTTAATCATTAGATATTTTAATTAGGAAAAACTAAATGACATTTTTCTTCATCTTAATACTGCCTATCATATATTAATTAACGCACGTGTTGAAGCTCGTGTTGATTTTTTTATGACAACAAAGGGCATAATCTGCTTTGCATGAACAAATATAATTACCTCAGCAAATTGCTGTCAAATAGCATTAAGGGGAAATATAGTAGCTGCCGTTTTTAAATAACTGATAAAAATAAAGGAAGCTTGAGAAATTTTTGAATGTCAAACTAATTCGATAAATGAATATCTGTCCCGCGAAAGATTTATTACGACAGTCAACTTAAATAACGTTTATAATTTATTAACAAGTAACTTATCTTCCATATAAAAAAAATATTAATAAGTTTCATTTTCGCAGTAACCATGGCCTCTTAAGTTTATTTTTCATGTCATTTTAATTCCACTACATATATTTTCGACAAATGTCATACATTTTATCAAAATTTATGTGCGTCACTGCATACTTAATTTCCTATTTTCAATCCGTTTGCTTTTATTTCTTAATTTTTTTATCTTAAATCTCCTCTAGCATCTTCTTTCGGCAAAGTATTAACATCCAAGAGTAAGAAATTTAGGAAAATAATTAAGAATAATTGCAAGGATAGACAGGTTGGTTTGGTTTATTTAATTATATGGCAAAGCGCTCGAGGGCTATCTGCCTAAGAGAAGGGATGCCATCGTGGAGGATTTTCTAAGGGAAACTGGCTCGTATAATGTCATATATGGAGAAAGCCACGAAACAGCTCACGTAACTAATCCGCTCACCGGGATTCGAAACCTGTACCGAACTACCTGCGTTCAGCGACTTCACCGTTTTGCAGCTAATAGGCTAAGAATGCACAGAAGTCTTTGCATGTTATACGGGAAACAAGCTGCCTCTATACTAATTGCATCAGATTCATATCATGCTGAATATATACTGCATCGCGCTGGATTCATATCAAATGAAATATCAAAGAAATTTAATAACAGTATGAAGAAAACCCATTTCGTATCGTAAGATCAAAAGAATGTCTGATTATGAATTTACCTTAAAGGTGTCGACCTAAAACATCGCGGGCGAAATCACAGAGGAGAAAACATTGCACAATCTCTTCTATTGAATAATAAATAATCTATACATGTGTATGTTTGTACGTTTCTCGTATTGTGAAAAATGGCGGCACCTAGAGCAAACAAATTTTAAACACATGTTTTAGTCTTCCACCCGAACAAGTGCATCTAGGTGTCCGAATACTGAATTTCGAAGTTTGTTTCTGTTTATTTCGTTAATGAACTTTTGATTGAAAACTCAGCGGATTAAAAGCTTTGTTTGCTACTCTGCAAAGCATAAGATATTTATGATTTAAATTTAATCAGAAAACTCAGCGATATAAAGGATGTTTGTTGCCACTTGGCAAAAGGCAATCTACAGGTTGCTGTATTTTTTAACTGTCGCTACTCACAGTCCTCTGTAACTCGATCTATCAGCTACAAGGCCACCAAACTCAATACATGGACTAATGAAGAGACTAGAAAAAAGATTTCCTGAAAACGAAAATAGTTCCGAAATTTGCGGGTAGGGCAAAGTGTGGCGCTATTCTACTTTACACAACTGAAAATCTGCATGAAACACAGATAAAATTTGAAAATGGCAAATTCTCGGTTACGTAAACGATTGGAGCGTCGAGAATTCAGTCTATAAAAATAAGAGGAAAACACAGAAGGACATTTCGAGTTTTAGCTGGGTTCAGCATGCGTTAGTCGTAACAACTTCTATCAGTTAATGCATTGAAAGGCATGATTCATAAGTTTGAAGAAACAGGATCCTTAGCATTGCGGTTTGGCAGAGAGCGAAAAATGGTGTCAGAATAGACAGTTACTGATGACGCGATTGCAACTGTTGATGGACCCCATGGGATCATTGCTGGTAGTAGCAGTGTCATAAGAAAAGCGTGACAAAAAATTGTATATGGTTTTTTTCAATTGCATGGCAAATCTTTCGGAAATTTCATTACTTCTACCTAAACAAGTTAAGACGAATACAGGAATTAAAGCACAACGATTATGATAAACAAGGAGATATTAGCTGCGATATTTCTTGTCGGGATGGAGTTCAACGAATGCTAGGCCACGGAGAATACTGTGAGAGGAGGAGGTCCATTTACACTTAAATGGGACTATTAACACTCACATTTCTCGAATTTGCGCACCCGAACAATTCCACTTAGTTCGAGAAATCCCACTGCATTCACCAAAAGTCATATTTGGTATGGCTTCATAGCAGATTTCACACTATTCTTTAGAGGTCATTACTCTAACAGGACCACACACCTGTACTGTTACCATGCAAATGCATCGTGCTAGTTTTGTCATACTATAGCTTCAGCAAAGGCAATCGCTGATAAATTTTATGCATGACCGAGTACCATCGCACATTGATCTGTCGATATAGCGGCTGCTGCGCCATCACTTTACAGAAGAAAGTATTTTAAGTTGCTTTTTCCACTTGCATGGCCGCCTTGCTTCCTGGATCTAAGCCCGTATGACTTTTTTCTGTGAGATTATTCAAAGCTTAAGGTATTTCTTAGTAGATTTCCCAACCTCGACGACATATCAGAGGAAAGGATAATATATCACAGACTGCGAGGTGATCACATCGTAAGAAATAATGTCTTCGCTGAGGAAGCGCTTATCTTGAAAACGTGCTATGGTGAACTGAAGTAGCATCTCTGTAAACCTTTGAAGCAGTTCATTTACTGTGATACGGTTACGGTACTGAAATATCTTCTTTGTTATTGATATGTCTAGTTCTCATATGTGTAGACCGGAACAGCGCCGCATTTTGAACATATCGGCAACTTTAGGAAAGATTTTTTTCACGAATTTGTTCCCCATGTCGTCATTAGGCCCCCTACCAAATAATATGATGTCTTTCCCGTTTGAGAAGTATCAGTTTAAAAACAAAACTGATACTGCTCAGAGCCACCTGTACTTGTCATTAGAATTTAATGGCACTGTCTGAAAACAGCGGCACCTAGAGACCAAATTTTGAATACACACAGTCTTCTAGCCAAACACGAGCACATAGAAGCCCGAATTTTGAATTTTGAACTTCGAATTTATTTTCTAATTATTTCGTATTTTGTGCGAATTTAATGAGCTTTTGATTAAATCCCCAGCGGTTTAAAAGCTTTGCATTACCACTCTGCAAAGCGTAAGATATTTATGTTTCAAATTCAATCAGAAAACTCAGCGATGTGAAAGAAGTGTATTGCCACTCGGAAAAAGACAATATATATATATGTCTTTCGAGTTTAATCACACTGTTGAAAAATGTTGACACCTACAGTCGCCTAATTTTGAATATATACAGTCTTCAATCCTAACATGCACACCTCAAAGACCGATTATGTTTTTGCTTACGTGGGAATTTAAGGAATTTTTGACTAAAACCTCAATGTTATAAAAGCTTTGTGTTGCCACTGAACAAAATGTTTACGTTTTAAATTTAATCAGAAAACTCAGTGATTTCCAAGAAGTGTTCTGCCATTCGAAAAGCGCAATATATTTTTCTTTTGAATTTAATCAAAAAATCTCAGCAACTTAAAAGAAACGAGTAGCCGCTGCTTGAATTAAACTACATTTATCTCCCACGCGCAATGTGTTGTCGTTTACCAAAGCATAAGAGATTTAATTTTTCTTTCAAATTTATTTTGTTATTAAAGAATGAACTAAACAGTTTAAAAGCAATAAATGCAGATTTCTCTCCATTATTATATATTAAGCTAGATCCATAAAATCACATTAGTTGTATTTATTAAATCACTATATATATGTATTTTTTTATAATAAATATTTTAGATAGATGGCCGCACAAGTGACTAGTCATACGTCAAGATCATGGTAGTGGTGGGGAAAGCAAGGAGAAAACTCCGCAGTTCTAAATCATCGCGGTCCGAAACACCGTCATCGAAAATAAAGTGATGACAAAATTTGCAGTTTGAAAGCCTCCTGATAAAAAAAGTACATCAGTTGCAAAAAATCGTAAAGAAAAAATATCGCAGATGTATGAATTTATGCAACTAAACGTTCAGAATTCTACCAAATACTTTCTGCCACTCCAATATTAATTTGGAAGTCCAACGAAACATTAAGCAACTAAGATGACCGATGACGGTTCAAGATGATTTTGGATTTCTGAAAAGTAGCCGTCTTACAGAGATAATATGCAGCAAAGATGTAATTATTTTTAATTTATCATATTTGTTCACTTATGAATTTAGACCTACTGGTTATTTTTAGAGGTGGTTGAGGATTCATTGTGAAACAGCTCGGAAAGGTTCAGTAAATGCAGAGAAAATTTACAATAAAATGAAATAAATTACCACCTCTGGTATTTTTATATTTCAGAAATTATAAATATAATATTAAATTAAATATTGCACTAAACTTAACGTCTCTAAAACGACCACCTCCATATATGACCAATATCGTCTATAACTGTAGGTAGTCTTCAGTGAATATTATTATTTATGTTTGTTGTAATTTTGCCCTTAAGCAATCGTGAAGATCATGTTTATCAGATTTTTGATAAATCAATCAAAGAATATGATAACTTAATAGATATAATAATATGATAACTTTAAAATTATATGGAAATTATGTTTAAAAATTCTTTTAAAATAATAAAATGTCAAAACATTTTTATAGGAAGTCATCAATAATTTATGGGTATTTAACAAAGCATAAGTTTTTCTTTGAATATTCCCAAATCTATGACACAGTTTCTGTCATCACTTAATACTTCTTCATTTAAGATGAATTCAAATATTCAAATGAAAAAGGCGAATTAATTACACAAGAAAATAAAACTATAAAATCAGGGGAAATTTTTTTTTTTTAAATCTGAAAGCTTTCAGATTTTACATTACGCCCAAAGGGGCGTTTTTTAACGTTTTGTGTGTTACTTTTGGTTATTAAATATCATGTTCTTCGCACTTAAACCATAAAAATTCAACAGCAATATCGCAAAATCATTTTTAAATCAGTACATCTTTAGAATTTTCCATACATAATCTCGCGGGCTGGGATCATTTTTTTTACAGTGTTGCCATTCCTCGCTTTGAAATCCTTGAGTTTGTCAATCAAAAATTGTTTAATGTCCGACAAAATATGAAATAGATAATAACATAAATTTTATTCCAAATTAGGACTTCCAAATGCCCATATTCGGGTGGAAACGTACGTTATTCAAAATTGAATGGCTCTAGGTACCGCCGTTGTTTTATCACAATGCGAGAAACATACACGCATTTATGCACATTCTTCTTTATTTAATTTTTTTAATATAATGCAGGGCTCTAACACTTGGTGGCAACAGTTTGAAAAGTGAATCGACGCAAAATGCCAAAACGAAATTAATAACCTTTCTGGACTAACGCCGTTTGGGCTAAAAATTGTATTTTGCACTTTAAACTGAAACAGGAATAACTAAAGTTCCTAGATTACGAACAAATTGCAGATTTTCAAACTTATTTTAGACCAGACTGTTGAAAAGATGAGAAAATATATACTGTGAAACATTAATGGTTTCCCCTCCCACGCAACAATTTTAGGCAACAAAATTTATGGTTTCAAGTACAGATAGCCATTTTCAAAAATTCCTACTAATATAAAATATTTCATATCACAGCGGAACGACGCGCAATTTAGAAACCAACCAGTTTCATTTCTCCTATTTCGGCTTCTTGAGCCATAAACGCACACAATATCCTTAAATCTAATGACCAAAGCGATAGTTCTGAGTATGAGAGTCTGAGCATGTATTCGAACAACTTGTAAGTGTTCCTCGATACTGCTTTATGGAATGTTTGAAAATTTTATCGAAAAACCGTTCCAACACAACAACAGTAATCTTTTTTTTTTCGCTTTTTTTTAGAGCCGCCAAAATAGAAATACGAAAACTGTGAACCATTTCCGTTTTTTAATCTTTTTTGTTGCCCGTATTTTGTTTCTAGTTCCGTTTCTTTCATCGCTTAAAATATTTCTTTCAGTTTTGCTCTTATTAAGCCTCCAAGTGGGCTCTCATACAGCGACTGAGGAACGAAGGGATTTAGAAATATATCGAGATTTTTCTTATTTATGTTTATCCGTAAGATTTACTGGGAGAGGGATGGAATTGTAATACTTTGCTTCTCCTCCCCCCAGACATGATACGATTTATTCGAAGATTCGCTTTCGTGTCACGAAGGTTTGAACTGCAGAAACATTCCTTTTCTTGTAACATGAAAACTGAGGTGTGATCTCGCTTGATATTAGAACAACAATTTAAGCAAAACTAATTAGCGAGGAGAAAGTTAGTCTCGAGGCTCAGATCTTACTTTACGTAACCTTAAATTTACAAAAGAACGCTATTTGAGGCAGTTATCGTTTTCATTTCGTGGATTTCGCATACTGACGAAATGGAAAATATTACCACTGAAGCAAATTATTTGTTGCAAGCCCCGTGCGCAAGGGATCGAGTGGAATACACGCATGACCACACTCTGGTTTTCAGTAAATAAATTTACGAATGTAAACGAGGCATTCATTTGCGGTGATATATCATAGCAATGTTTTTCAACATTGACTTTGCCATTTTAAACAATTCATTTTAAATATAAAAGTCTGCATTTTAAAGCTTCACAAATACTGATTCTTAAATTAGCAGGTTTTTCGTAACTTCTTAATTTAGAATTAGTTCAGTAGTTCAGTTGAAATACCAAGACCAGATTTGAGTTTCTTGAATTTCTTATGATTTTTAAAATTGTTTACTTTTTTAAGATTTAAAAAAATTTTTAAACTTTATTCATAAATTCTTCGAGGAGTTAGATTGTAATTAGAAGTTATCAGATTTTAGTTCTTTTAGAAATGTTTATATTTATTATACTTAGAAACAATTTGCAACACCATTTCTGTTAAGCTAAAATTTTGAACTGTTTTAGAGTTAAACATGCATGTGATTTCAAAACTGCAAAAAGTTTTCATCTTTTATCACATCAAGATTTTTCTCTACATCATACGCGAGCGTTTCCATTATCAGTGGCATCGAGCATGGAGGAAATACTGCTGCTCTCCTAATGACTGACATAAAACCACCAATTGGCGGCGGGTGAATGACGCCGTAGGAGACCACCGATAGGAGCATACTTTTTTTGACTAGTTCAGTTACGCCTGAGATACTGTACTGAAAACGTTGTGTATCGCTCTGATACAGTAGTGAAACGCATTCCGATGTGGAGTCCGAGTTTTTGATGGTATACAAGCAGCAGTTTTTAGTTTTTATTTATATATGAACTGAAACCTTTTTTTATGTGTGCCTCTGCCAGTTCTCGTCGTAAGTGTTCAAAACAGACCCTACTCGTTTTATGATATATGTAGCAATTTTACCATTCCCAGTCAAAGGTGAAACGTCAGTACGTTTGTCAGGCCAGCCTATTTTGTTTATTTTAAAGCAAAAATGCGTGATTAAGATGAATCATGGGCCCCTCACAAAGTATGCAAGCAATCTGTCGAGAGTTTACGGATGTAAATGAAGAAACACGTTCTAAATTTCCATTTGGTATACCTACGATTTGGCGAGAGTCCAAAGATCACTCAGTGAAAAAGGTGATTCTTACTTTTGCATAGTGAAAACGTCGGGATATAACAGGAAAAACAAATATAAAATAGAGTATCCCATTAATTTAGAAGTCAAACAACAAAAAATCATCGTAATATTTGCAAATTTTCACAGGTCTAATTTCCATGGTTTTACCCCATCATCTTCAGCTGCCAAAGCTCAAATGAACGAAGTCAAACAACACAAAAACAGCGTAATATTACGCTGATATTTTGTTGTTTGTTTTGATGTTTTGTTTTTTGTTGTTTGTTTGTTAATACTTGTTCAGCGTGCTGTTTCATCTTAATTAGAGTATCCTAGTTTACTATGAGGTTTTCGACGAACGCCTCACTCAGTTAAACTCCCAGTATCAATTTTCAAAGAATTACCCTCTTTGGAAAAACAGGAATATGATTCTGTTGAATATCGAATTGACCTCAACGACGAAGATTTGAAATTGAAGATGATACCGTTTGTAAGGGATTTGAACAGTATGAATTGAATGATTTGGCATGAGATTTGCAACTACAGAAAAAAGCTTGAAAGTTGTTAACATCAAGACTGCATGAGAAAACCTTGCTTGAGAAAGGGGCTAAGGTATTCTACTTTCTATCAAGAAACATTGCGTTTCGGCAATTCTTTCGAAGTTATGATGGATCTGTGTATTGTCATAACATACATGCTTTAATGGGTTGGGAATTTCAACCTATAATGAAACTCAGAGGCGACTGTTCATCAGTAGCTCAAAAAAAAAGCTTAAAGTTAAAAAAAGCTTAAAGCTTAAAAAAGCTTAATGTAGAATAAAAGCAAGCTTTTATTCTACATCAGCCAAGTGGCTGATGTAGAATATATTCAAACGGTGAAAATATGTTATTTCCATCGATATTAGCATTATATTTCCACCTCTGCATATAAATTGCATCTCATGAAGTAATTTGGTAAAGATTTGCCATTTGAAGAAATCTGTTTTAAATATCTCATTTCGGCGTTTCCTAGCCTGTCATTTGAAGAAATAAAGACAGGCTTGTTTGATGGTCTCCAGATTCGGCAACTCCTTAGAGATGAACATTTAAATGGAACAATGACAGAACTTCAAAAGGATATTTGCTCGGCATATAGAAACATTTTCCAAGACTCTCTTGGAAATACACGAGCGCAGAATTACAGCAAAATTGTCCAGCAACTTTCGGAGACCTTCAAAGTGTTGGATTGTAGCGTGAGCATCAAACTGCAATTTATACATAGTCATCTTGACAACTTCTCAAAAAAATCTTGGTAAAGTTAGTGATGTGCAGGATGAGCGATTCCGCTAAGATTTGAAGGTCATGGGGGCAAGCACTAAGGTAGATGGTATGTATACATGATGGCTGACTATTGTTGGGGAATCAGGCGGGAATGTCCACAGATTAAACACTCCAGAAAAGCCATAAGCGAACATTTTTACCTTAATATGTATGTTTACCGTTCAGTAATAAAACGTTACTATTTGTATGAAAAAACATTAACTTGCAGTAACTATATATAACCTTTGTGTGGGTAAAACTGTGAACAGTATATTTGGTACGTTTCCCTCTATTTTCCTTTATATGCGTATTTTATATTACTTTTGAGACAAAGAGAAGGCATGCTACCGCTGGAAACATTGACGTGATGAACAAAAACTGAGGTTAGATTTGGATTCAGAGGCCAAAAGTTAGTCAACGGTGATAGATCTAAGACAACGAAATTGCTGTTTTCCAGTGTTATTAACATAGAGTTATATACATAAAACAGTCTAGTTTAAAGTCATAATTGAGTGATAAGCCTTTCATAAGCATATTAATATCTAAAATACATGAATATCACAAAATATACCCCGACATTCAATAAAGCTATGAGTAATTTTCCTTGATCCTGATTTCTTACATGTGACTTGCAGTTATTTGCAACGAAAAGTATTTCATTATATTAGTACAGTGACATTAATGCTGGAAAAAAAACTCTAAATAAAATTTGCATCTTGCAGTTTAATATACTAAACAATGCCCATTTTTACCCTCAGCGTTTATGTTAATTTCGCGTCACTAATACCCATGCTATTAAAGTTCAATCCGGAAATTTATTATATTTCAAACTTTTGACTTTTACGAATTTAGCGTTATGTTAACCTGACGAAAGTTATCAATAAATCAATCAGTTACTTCTATCTTAATTATTGGATTCTGAAAGTTAGTTTTAATCATTTAGTTTTTAATTTATAGAAAAAGTGAAATTAAATTGATTTAGTTGCTCAGTCATTTGAAGTTTTAAGTACTTGGTGTCTGATCAGAGAATCAATTTAAATCGAAAATATACATTTTTATATCGTTAAAGACTCCATTAATTAATGCTTAACCGTTTAATTCATTACAAGTAATGCAATACTTCATTTCTTTCGGAGATCAAAAGGTTTTTTTTTCTAACTTCCTAATGATTTAAATTAAAAATGCACAATTTGTCTTCTAAAAGACCTTAATTACTGAGGTTTCTATTCTCTAATTATAGTTTCTAATTATAATATGTTTTATGTTTTGTGCTCTTGACGCTTTTTGGCAGTTATTATACAAAAGTCTTCTACCTATCTTCGTATATTATACTTTTGAAGAGTAAGAAGGAAATTTAAGAAATTGAAAACTTTCCATCTCTCCTTTCTCAGCTTATAACAAGTTGTAAACGATTATGAAGTAAACGACGCTCAGTTAAATAAATTATACAAAATTCATATATAATCAAAGAAAAAGTCTTGAAATAAGAAATCGGAAGGGCTAAGTGTGTGTTGTTTTATGCATATAAGAAACCAAATGTTAAGACACATATTAAAAATTAAAGAACTTTATTTATAAAGTAAATAAGAGCATTCTGAAAGCATTTTAGGACTAAAACTTTTTAAAAAAATCCATATATTAATTACTTGTCATGATGCATGAGGAGTAATTAATATATAGCATTGTATGACAAGCAGTTTCGATGCATAACGTAAAATAATCCGGAAATAACTAACAACTTCCTAGAATGAGTTCAAATACAGCATACATTTTTTATTTTATTTCCTTGTGGGAAGTAAAGGAAGTACTGTAATAGAGAAAAACTTTTCGAGTATAATATTTCAACGAAAATTTCCATTTTGACAGCTCTCGAATTCATTTGAACGAGGTTTTTGCCTGACATTCGTATGTACGGACAGAGTAAAGGATCGTTTTTTTTCTCCTCATTTACCGGCACACACGCGTTTCGAAAGCATTTAGGCTAATGCCACATTGTTTTAAAAATATTTAAAAGCAGCATACCTTTAGAATTTACCATAAACCTACTCGCGCATTGGAGATAAAAATGTTTTATTCCTTACAGTATTGCCACTGCTCGATTTAAAACTGTTGAGTTTTTTTAATCAAACATTCGTTAAAGTTTTACGAAATATGAAACAGGCAATAAAAGAAATTCCAAATTCGGATTTCCAGGTGCCCCTGTTCGCCTAGAGGACTTTGTTGTTCAAAATTCAATGACTATAGGTACCGTTGTTTTTTCACAATGCGAGAAATATACATACATTGAAGTATATTCTTCATTATTTAGTTTCTTTAAATATAGTACAAGGCCATAACGTTTGGTAGCAACAATTTGAAAAGTGATTCAAAGTAAAATGCTATTTTGAGACTAGTAGCCCTTTTGGACTAATGACACAAAAGTTTCAGTGCAGTTATTTGGGAAAGGGATAAATTGCTTACCACTTAATAGTTTCATTAAATAGCCTACTAATGTCTGATTATGTGTAGCTCAACCTTTGTTCGAATTTTTCCAAAATGCTTGAATTTCTTCCAGGGTACTGTCAAGTAAATACATCTTTTTGAAGGTATTTAAAAATATGATTTTGCCTGCAGATTTAGTGAATTGTTTAATGTTATTGTTCTTGCAGCTTCTCATTGCTCTATAACTTCTGCTTTTGTTATTAAGCCAAGATATATTCAAAAAGGAAACCAAATCCTTAAAAGGCTTTTCCTCACAGATTACACTCAGTCATCCTACTCAGATCATGCATACATGGTTATGTTAATGGTCGCAAATGGACTGACAAAAGTAGACTTATGCTACACCCATCTTCTATTCTAAACATAGATAAACATGTTTTTAAAATCTAAATTTTTAATTTAATTTACCTCTACGCAAATTAATAAACTTTTTGTGAAAATACCCTAATTTTACTGTCCCCAAAAAACAAGACCCACACAAAAAAATAAATATAACAAATTAATCCTCGGGGCTGTTTATGAAACGTATCTTATCATTATTATGCTTCTCACGAGTTTCGCGATGTTTGCTCTAGAAATCTTTTTCGCACCTTCGGAATATATTCTTTCAATAAAAAGCATAAAATAGACAGAAAAGGATTTAAAAAGATTAAAAAAGAAAAGAAAAACACATGTCGGAAAGCAGTTTCGACAAACATACTCGTACGTGCTACTTTTTGAAAAGGAACGAAAACAACTATACGAAGCATAAATTTTGTTTTACTTTTATAAAATACTTTTTTTGACGTTTCACGAGAAAGAATACAAACAAAGGGACCTTACATAAATTTAAGAAAAATACTTTTTGCATAAAATTGCCATTAATTTTTAGATTCAGATATTTCAGACCATCACATCATGATTATTTTAACACGTGTCCTTAATAAAATTCCCTCACGTTTTACATATATAAAATTAAATCTTAATTTGGTGTTGAATTCAAATGAAAATGTCATCCATCTTTCAGGCATGACGTAATTGTCTCTCGTTCTACTAAAATCAGCGCCGAAGTAAAAATTGCCTTCTTTTATTGTTGGGGTAAGCATATTTCTCATATGAATTAGGCATCATCCCCTGCTTTCCAACGACCTTCTTTCCGATGACCCGTTCTCAGTTCTTTTCATTTATAATCAAAACCTGCGTAAGCGCAAGGATTCTATCGATTAATTTCTTCATGTTTGCATACCTAACCCTTCGCAAAATTCGCATGCATTTCGCAGCCTTACGCTCAGGGGAAATGCCTTAGGCTTGTGAAGCTTAGAGGAAAAGCTGCCTCGGAGAGTTTTGTTGCAAAAGACAGTAGAGTTTTGAAGCTAAGCTTACTTTTTAGGAAAAGATAAAAAATCAACGCTTTTAAAATGTTATTTTTTCTTTTGCGTGATTGCGAACTTAGTTACTTCTTATATAAACAAGCAAGCACCTTTTTTTGCTACAGTGCACAACTAAGGAAACATTTCGGTATCCAAAATTTTGAAACGCGAATTTTTCATTACACATTCTTTTTAGAATAATGCAGCTTAAAGTACAGATTAATATGCAGTCCCCCGCTGAGCTCTTTAGATTTATTACAACTATCATTAAATTTCCTTTTCTTCTTCCTCTTTCGAATTCCATGAGCACTTTATGTTACCATCGATCATTTACAAGCTGTAGAGTTATTAGGTTAGGCCGATGCAGGAACTTGAAAAATGTGCAATGTCCTCACCAGAATACGAACTCCAGACTTTTCGAGTACACGTTGAGTGTACTTCCAATTACATCACGAGGCTCGGGCGCTATTTGTAGAGTTTTTATATTTTTCTCCGAAGTCAGTAAACTGAATAAATCTACAATACTCTCTTCGAGATTTGAACTGCGGACCTCCCGAACACGCATAGAGTGTGCTTCTAGTTACAACACGAAGCAATGCAGAAAGGAGGGAGAAAATAACTGATGAAACATATTTCAATTAACATACTTCAGCACATTTGATTCCTGCAGTTTAAATAACATTCTTGCTACCAGAATCCACTTTTTCTTCTTTTTGATTATATATAGTTCGACCGTCTCATCCACGGCCATAAGCGCAAATACGCATGCGCCATTCGGATCGAATTAATCTGAAAACAGTTTGGAAGGATGGGGACTTTCTTTCCCTCGAGCATATAAATTCTCTCTCTCCGGAGGTCTTCATGTGATCTTTCACGTCGCAGCCCCTTTTAGACGAGTCTGTGTTTTTTGGCAGAATGCCAGACAAGGTTGCGTTTGAGACGGTCGAACTATATCTGTTTTTGTTTTCTCTGCTGCTGAGGATACTAAAATCAAATGTAAGATATGCATATGCTACGATATAGTATACGTCTACATCAGAAATATGTTCTATACAATCAAATTTACGTTCATCATGGTTTTGCAAATAATAATATACTATTCAGAAATATATAAAATAAGTATAAAATACCACCTCTGAATATCTACATTCCTAAATTTCATTAAATATGTTAAATACTCAGTACCTTTCTACATACCGAAATTTTCTGATTAAAATTAAACATACTGTTCAGAAAATTTCAATAAGAAAGAAATTGATGTTTTGCTTTTTAATAACAAATAGCAAATCTATTGAAAATTCTAACACACGTTTTTTTTTTCATAATCTTCATTTGTAAAATCATTACGTTGTTTTTGAACGAGGAAATGTGAAAATTTGAAGAGGAAAATGTGAATAGATTTCATAGATAGCGGTCCTCTCATAGGGTAAAAGAGAAGTTGAAAAAAATACGGAGATTTTAATAGTTGATGCAAATTTGATGCGCATATTTTTTTAGTATTTGCATTATTTCGTTATTAGATTCAAAATCTAATGATTGCTTTATATGCCCATAAGCAGCGTTAAATTTTACAAATACATTCACTGTGTATTTTACCTCTTCATTGTGTTCTTTTTAGAAATTAAAAACAAATATTGGTAATTAATTTTGTCATAACAATGCATAGAAAAGTGCTTTTTAACTTTAAGAGAACACCAATTAGTAGTCTTTTTAAACATAACGCCGGAATCTATCTTAAGATGCATATTGCTATATATGTTACCTCTAAATTGCTAGGATTATTCTACAGATTATCTAGCTAATCTGCAGATTAACTAGGGTAATCCATTACAATGCGAAAAATTGTTTCAATTCTCATATTACCCAGGTAATCTGCAAATTACCTAGAAAGTCAGAACATTACCTACTAGGCACTCGTTAAAGTGAAAATAAAATCTTTGCTGGAGCAAAAGCGAACGTTTCTGTAAGCTTAAAAAAACCCCCGCTTACACTTTTAATAGTTGATCGGGCAGGATTTCAGAAAATGTTACTGCAAGTCTAAATGTACCATAAATAGGTATGCTCATAAAAATCCATTTACTATGTAATTCGAAGTGTAACCAATCTTTAGACTACACTAATAATAGAGCATAATATTATCATACGTTTTGCAAAATCCATTTCCTTAATTTTAAACCGATTTTTTTTCTTTGTATTATAATTTTCTAATTGATTGATGATTGATTCTACCAACTAATTTGTTGATTGTTTGATTGTATTAACTTGATTTTTTAGATATCTAAAAATAAATAAATAATATTATGTTAATTTAAGTCTACAGAAACGTTGATAGATATTGTTTCAGCAAAGATCTTATTTTCAGTTTAACGAACGCCTACTAGGCAATGTGCAGATTAGCGAGTGCCTAGTAGGCAATGTGCAAAGTGAAGTGAGAGGAAATCGAAATGAGAGAAATAAACTTTTTAACTTTAACGATACGGAAGCCGTTAATGTGCACATCACCTAGGTAAAATGCGGGAAACTCTTGATTCCGCACTTTAACGGAACAAATCAGCTAATCTGCGGATTAGCTAGGTAATGTGCACATTAACGATTATCGCAATTTTAGTTGGTAACATGTATCTTATATATTATAACAGTGATACGAGTAAACACTGTTCCTACAGTCCTCCCCTCATGCCTTTCAAAAGATTAATCTAATTTTAGCAAAATCAAAAGCATTGTGGGGCTAATACGGGTTATTTAATCAATGAATTGTTGTTCATATATTCAGCACCCTTTTCTTTGAATTAACTATATGATATAAAGACCAACACAATTTAGCGGTATCAACAAAATTTCTACGCATTAACGTAAAAATTAAGTTCCTTTTTATTTCAATATATTATTTCTCATATGCTATCAAAGAACGTTCCGTCTACATGTATAAAGCATTTCATCCGTTCTTCCAGCATGCCTTTTCGGTGTAACGGTAGAACACTCGGTGCGTATTCGAGAGGTCCAGGTTCGAGTCCCGGCGAGAGCATTGCACATTTTTCATATTCCATGCTTAAAAAATAAATTAATATCTCTACAGCGGCGCCCGAACTAAAAATGGTGGTGGATAACAATTCGTCACCACCAGGATTTGGCAATTGGGTTCTCTCATCCCCAGTCGCCCTTCATAAGAGAGATTATATAAAGTATTTTGCGCTCCTTCCAGCATGCTTTCGTGGTATAACGGTAACAGCCTCGGCGCGTATTGGGAAGATCCAGTTTCGAGTCCCGGCGAGAGCATTGCACATTCCAGCATTATGTTTAAAGATTCCAGCATTATGCTTAAAGAGACTATTAACTGGTGTTCTCTTAAAGTTAAAAAGCACCTTTCTGTGCATGGTTGTGATAAAATTAATTACCATTATTTCTTTTTAATTTCTAAAAAGAACACAATGAAGAAGCAAAATACACTGTGAATGTATTTGTAAAATTTAACGCTGTTTATGGGCACATAAAGCAATCATTAGCGTTTGAATCTAATAACGAAATAATGTAAATACTAAAACATTATGCGCATCAAAATTGCATCAACTATTAAAATCCTTATATTTTTTTCAACTTCCCTTTCGCCCTATGAGATGACGGCTATCTATGAAATCTACGAAATATTAATGGGCAAATTTAAAAATAAATGTTCTTTCGTTAGATCCTCAAAACAAAATCGAAATTCTCTAAGGAAAGGTCTGTCGCAAAATAAAAACAGAAATAAACGCGATTTTTCTTTCATCATTTCACTTACTTTTTAAAAACACACCGACTGAAAATGAAATTTCTCTCTATATACAAGATAAATCCGGGAGGCAAAGCGACAGAAATGAAATAAGGCTTTGTTTCGCTTGGAATTTAATTATTAAAGAACAGACTTCGTTTTTGTAACATTAACCATCTAAAAATATTAGAAATGTTAACAATTATTACATTGGAAGGTTTGTTTTTTGTTTGACGATTTTACATGTGTATTCGAATAAGACTTTTCCTGTATTTCATTAAAATTCTGAATATTTTGGAAACATATTTTCTTAATAAAGTTAAGAACTCAAAGATAGCATATTTACATTTTAGATAGCAAAATAAATGGCAAAATATTTATATTTTGTTAAATGGAAATCAAAATATAATCCATAATATTTTTGCAAGTTATATTTATACATAAGATATGTAAATCTACAACATGTTCTCAAATACATCAGCTTAAACTAGAATTTGAAATCAGGACTTCTATCCATACGAAACGATGCTCTACCATCGACGTTACTGAAGCATTTAACCACATATTTACTTCGAGGGGTGATTATCAGCCCACATTCAGTTAGTATAGTGAAGCATCATTTATTTGAACGAACTGAGACAAAGATTTCATACAACCATGATTAGGCCTGATTGTTTTTAGTAAAAAATTAGCCTCGATAAGACATTTTGAACACATCATTTAATATTATCTTTAAAAACAAAATCGCAATCCGAAAACTCATAAATAAGGATACCATTAAAATGGCCATATTCGGAAACAACACGTTAGTTAAAATAATTCAAGTAATTCGTAAACTGGAAGTTCATAAAAATGGGATTTCCCTTCCCTTTGAATCTTCTTCCTTCCTTTTCCTTCCCTTTTTGAGACTGTTAGAATAAATTAGTGTAACTTTTGCATAAGCATAATAAAACTCGGCAGCATCGAAAACAAACGAGCGTCAAACGATATACTGGTGATTGATGATTCTACCTACGTTTTGATACAGAAGTCTAAAAAGATTTTATACCTGCTTTGTACTTGAGCTTCATTCTTTTTCAGCCATTTTACGTTCTTTTTTGGAATATACTCCTGATAATATTGCCTAATAGGTAAGTCTGAAGATATTTAAAACTGAGTGTCCTGTAATTTCTTCTTTTCAGCACATCAATTTAAATGTTTGTCAAAACTGTTAACTTTGTGTTCTGTTTGAGTAAAGCAAACTCTCTAACTTGTTAAATAAAGATTTCATTGTTATTTTAATTTATGGTTCTTTAATAAAACTGTGCTAAATAGAGGAAAGTGTACTTAAACGCCTTAACAGTGTGAAACGACATTTTCCATAAATTAAACTGAAAAATGCCTTTTTAATTTAAAAAATTTTTTATTTAAACCATTTAAATAAACTTACTAATATAATATAACTAATAGTCCAGCACAAAAGTAAAAATATTGATTTGATTATAAATTAGAACCCAAGAATTCTTCTTTAGATGTATAGATATTATAGATGAATATAGATTTAAGTACATAGAGAGAAGATTGAGTTCTATTTAGGAATAGTGCAATGTAGAATTCAGCACTTCAGTAAGTTTTCTCAAAATGCAAAATAGAATTCGGTAAGTGTAGATTTAGAACCTGTAATTTCTGTCCAGCCGCAGTTATAGAATTTGGTAGCTCAATAATATCTTACTAAGCGTGAGATAAACACTACACTTAGAAGTTATTAAGCCACCGAAACTTGTAAGTAATTTCAAATGATTCCTATTTGAGATGATAAATGGTATCGAAGAGGCATTTTTCTTTTAATACATATTGTGAATATCATTTCAAATGCTTGTTCTTAAACGTAAGAAAGCTTTGTAGCTCTGAGTGTATGAACACACTAATAAAGGATGTGTATATGAATTTATGTAGTGGTATAAAAATTCAACTATATAGACTCCAGATAACCCTAGATTTAATCATCCTAATCACTTTTCTTTTCTAACCAAAGCAAAATTGAATTTCTTGTTGACTTAATTATATGTCTTCAATTTTTTACTTGATTCAAATTATACCACAGCATGCAATTTGGCTTAGAATGATCGAAAAATGCTGAAACAATGCATGGAAAAGCAATTAACATTATACATATATAATGTTTTAATTTTAGTTAAATAGTAGCAGCATAATCATTTTGTTTTGAGCAAGTAAAAGGAATAATTTTCATTTTAAATATTTTCAACTGTAAAAATCAAAATAAATAAGATGTTTAGTTTTAAAGCCTTTATTTGAAAAACAGTAGCTTCATGTTTTGTTTTATTTAAAATAGAATTTCTGTGTTTAAACAAATAAAAATTATTTGATTGTTTTCCTCGAAGAAAGTGCGTTATACATTTTCTTTCACGGAAATAAAACGTTTCATTTTTCTAAATAGCTCTATTGAAACAGAGCATGACGAAGGAAAAAGTAAAATTCTCTTTCATTATCAGTATGTACGTGTCTGGGCTTATGGTATAAAACCAAAAAAAGGGCAATTCTATTATTTGTATTTTCTGAATATCCAGATCGACTACCACAATTAGTATGACTATCTGGAATTCTGCTGTATAAAAGTAGTGAAACATATTTACCTTACCAGATGAATGGCAATAATAAGAAAGCGTAACATTCTCCAAATCGGAATGAGTATCACGCATTCTTCAGATCTGTATACGAAAAGAATGTAGCTCACATTTTCGCTTAAAGAATACAGACAAGTCATCGAGGTTCACTGAGAATCTCTTGTGGCCCTGACAACGCTCTCGAAGAATATTTTAGAAGTGTTTCAAGTAACAGGAAAGAGAATGTAGTTCTTGTATCTGATCACAAGGGAACTGATTTTAAAGAAGAATGAAATTTCAGACCCTTTTAAAGTGCTTCCGTTTCAAGTAAATTTTAAATATACTTTTAAACAGAGCAGAAAATTCGGATCCCCAGCCGTAAGTAAAATGCTTGTTGAAGATACATAAATATATTTTTGACACTTTACTGCAGTAAATATGCAGAGCGACTGCAAAGTTTTAAGACAGAGATTTTTCAACTGACGCTACAAAATTGTTGAATTATTAATTAGTGGCATTGATAATTAATACAGAGTAAATCAGAAATATACAGAATAAACCAGAACGTTTAAATTAATCATAGTGTGTTACTGTATATTACAAAGCGAAATGGTAAATTTAAAACTTCATTTTTCTCATCACAAATAAAAATCACTTTTCCGAGCTTATGTCTTTAGCCAAAATGGAACTAAATATGCAGCAGACAAGTTGCAGTATTTTTAAAATTTAAAGAATTAAAAAATTATCATACACATATTCAAGCATCTTGAAATTATAAGCTCTTATAAAAATGTCTTCCCTGAAAATGATGTAAATTTCTGGTCAAATACACTGATCAAAATTGTCTTAAAAATTAATTTACCGACGCAGCAAAGCATCGAAATGATACGTTTATAAATTCGTTCCTTTTTCGCAATCTAAAAAAAACTTTTTTATTGCTACACCCCATGCTATAGCCACGAAGCATATGCTAAAGTTTACAGCTATTGTTAAATACTTTTTAAAACATCATATGCACTAGGCTCACACTATGAATCTGCATCTTGGTTTTCATTTACAGGTAATTTTTATACTATTTTCCGATGTTTTACTTTATGCTAAAAAATGCAGATGCATGTTCAATTGGATACGTGTACAGGAATTGTTCCTAAGAAATTATAATTCGGTTTTATCTCGAAATCAAAACAAAACTTAAAATTCATTTGTCACAAGACAAGAATTCTGTAGATTCCTTACTTTGGCGTTTTGCCGACCATATATTTACTTCCAAATCAAACTTTTGCCAAAGAGTACAAGTATTAGTATTGCGTCTAAAATTAAGTTTGATAAACACAAGACACGTAACTCATTTGATACAGAATTATACGACTTCCATTCGTCATGGCAACCAAAGATACCCTATTGTGTTCTAACATCGACGAAGTAAGGGATCGTTAAATTTAAAGCATCCTACAGACGAAGGCTGAATAACAATCCATCGCAGATGAGTCTGCTTCCACTTATCATTTCGCAATCCGAGCATAAATGGTTGTTTGGAGAAATGTTGGAATTTAGAAGTGAATCGAAGCTTTATAAGAGGGAATGTTGAAATTATAGGATCAGATGAGAAAATGTCAAGACTAGAAATGGAGCAGGAGAAGCATTACAAATCGAAGTTGTTGAGAACAGGCGTGGTACGTGATCTAGATAAACGAATATTTCGAAATTCGAAAATTCTACCATCCAAACGTATTCTAATATTCAACCGTAACATATAAACTACAGATCTTATCAACTAGGCAATCACAATAACTAGCTATTAGGCAATCCGGATATATAGCCAATAATAGTGCTAGTAACGCGTATAAACGCTTCGCTTATAAATGTCATTTTAATTTTGTTGTTTCTAAAATGTGATAAGAAATAATTACACCGTTATTATGCGCATTATAATGATATTTGTATAAAACAGTAAAGGCTATGTAATGTTGAAATATATTGTAACAACTTAATTTTTATTACATTCCGTTTTTACCATGCTATATAAATGACTAATTTAGTTGTATCGGATTCTAACTTCGTATTCATTTGCGACCAATGTATTATAAGTGACCATCATTATCATATATTATAGTAGATGATCTGATCAACATTGGAAATATATAGATAGGCATCATTATTTTATAAAAAAATGAAAAGCTTCAGATAACGGCACTGAAAAAAAAGAAAAATTAATTCTATATATTATTTCAAATATTTTTAAAAACCTATTACTGTCCTTTTTTATGAAAACTACTGCGAAAGGTTTTTCGAAAAGGATTATTTTTACGCTTTAATAAAGAACCAGAAAAACAGGTATAATAGCAAATGTAATTTTTGTATATTTGAATTCTGTTTATTTATTTAAATAACAAAGCGATTTGCAAAAATTCAAAAAAAAATAACCTAATCAAAATAAAGTTTAAATATTCTTTTTTACAGAATTTCTCCAGTTGCGAAAACAGTATGGCTAATAATAAAAACATGCAGGATATTACCTACTCAAAGCTTAATAATCTCCGTTCATCCAAAGGAAAAACTTCTTATTGAAATCCAATAAATATCACAATCTTTGAATACAAAATAGCACAAATTTAAATTTTGCTTCTTAAATATTTTATTTGAATTCATCTGAAACCTTCGAAAATATTTCATCCTTTTTATCAAATAAGATGGAAGCTTCATTAATACAAAGAACGTACAAAGCAGATTTTAAAAATTAAACAACATTTACTAAGCATCTAAAACCTAAAAGATATAAAATTTTCTGTTCGAAGGAAAAAATATGCAAAAGCGGTTTTATAATAACGTATGTCAAAATTATATTCTATACATACGAAATCGATTTAAAAATTTATTTGAAACAAAATGTAATGTAAGTTCTATAAACATTTCGCCATATCTGCACGAACTCAACGAATACGTCAGATGAATTGAGAGAATTAAAAAACTAAAATAATATAAAATGTAAATAAAATAG
>KK119982.1:852791-868998 GCA_000611955.2 Stegodyphus mimosarum
ATATATATATATATATGTATATTTTCTTTTTACTTCACAAATATTGCACACAGTTTAAACGCGCGCTCTCAAATTTAGCAGACTACATCATTCGACAGTAACCAGAAAAGAGGAAATTTTTAAACTCATGATAATAATAGTGATATCATTCTTACACTTGTAAAGTATTCATTCATTTTATCTAATGAGTTATTTTATTTTCAGAATCTTTACTGTCATTCTTCCATTCCGCTTTCCTGCCAGATTTTTAGGATATTCAAAAGTGGTAAAAAGAGGAAAAAGGAAGTTTTATACTGTTTAGTCAAAGCGTTTTCTGCCTGTTAAAGTCCACGTTACTAATTGAAACTTTAAGGTAGCTGTGTGTCTTCGTTGCTTATTCTTGTCAATAGTGCTTGTCATCCCCATGCAGGTTTATACCAACTTGCTCATTAATCATTTTTCAGTGTATGACTAAGATAACTTAAGATTTAACTTAATTTGATTAATTAATTTTAAGTTATGCCATAAATACCATAAATGCTGGCTGGTTCTGTAAGCACAAGAAGTGCCTTTTGTTATTCTTGATTTCTTAATAAAAGAGTCTTTTATACCCTTCGTACACTCTCCGTTTTCTTGCTGGACATAGCGGTAAACCGCTTAGATCCAGCCAAGGCCTCGTCTTAGTGTCTGCTTTCCAAGAAGGTGAAATTCTTATGCACTTCGGGTGAACAAACTAGGGAATGTGACCACAAGCAAGAAAATTCATATAAAGCGGAAATTTCACCAAAAGAAACTAAAAAATAAAAGTCACAAAGTACGCTATTACCATCGAACCTAGCAACAGCAAGCAATGAACAACAGCAGAATTAAAATACAATAGAAGATTTCGTTAACTACTCCAGACGAAGGCTGACGACTGGTTAATTAATCAAGGTAATGCATGGCGTAAGAAATATCCCCTTAAAAGAAAAATGTTTTCATGAAGGATTTTATTTAAAAAAGAGCCAACAGAAGAAGCCATGAATACTCCATGCAGGAATTTCGTTCATCGAGATTTGAACTTAGTAATACCAATGTTCAGCTATAATTTTCATTCGGCCCCTGTTGGACAAATGGAAGTTCAATCGTATAAAGCACGTTAGAAGATCACTAGGGTTGAACTTAACACGTTAGTTGAGAGGTGTTCTCTCAAAAATGCCTCAGAAACTGCTGTGAAGCCAAGCTATTTTAAAGCAAGAGGATTTTAAAACCACAAGACAAAAAACAAAATAGCTGTGAATAGTTTAATATAAATATCGAGAGAAGAGCAAAATACTATTACATATGGTGAAACTGCTAATAAAAAGAGACAATAAATCACCAAATATTTACATCTGTAACAAACTACAAAAAGTATGGTCGACATATCTGATTAGCAAATAGAAGACACCTGTTCAACAACTGGAGAAGGAACAGTGAATTTTTTAAGATATCCTGCTCCAAAAAAACTTAATGGCTCTGCAATCTCATTGCTAAAATGCGGTGAACAATAACTTGCTACGATGTTGATTTGGTCTCACCTCTTTTCCCTCGTCGCCCTGTATGTGGTTAAGGGCTAAGAGGACTGAAAACTTAAAATCTGAAAAAACTCAATAATTTCAAAGCGACAATTGGCAACACTGTATGGAAAAAAACATTTTTACCTCCAGCGAGTGAGACTGTCTATAAAACATTTTAAAGATATGCTGTTTTTACATATTTTTAACCCAAAGTGGCGTTAGCTCTGATCCTCTCGCAACGTGTTTGTGTGTGTAAATGGAAAAAACGCCTCTTTGGACGTAATACGAAATAATTTCTTAATAAATGATATTCGTAAAATATTTATTCATCTTTTTAATAGAATGAAATTCAGGTGAACCATTATGGCTAATGCATTTATGTATTTTTATGATGTTAATATTTTTTGCACTTATTTATTTGTTTACCTGTTTATTTTTGCTTATTTACTTGTGCATCTTATGTAATAATTTTAAAGTATTGTTAATCGAATTTATTGCCATTTACTGTGTTTATTGTGTTACTCTACTTATTTCGCCTATTATATTGTCGCGTGCGTACGGGTTCGTATAGATTGTATGCACAAGTCCTATAAAAGGTTTATAAAATTTATTCTTATCAAAAGAAATATAACAGAATGCTGTAATTTTCCTCAGAGATATTTACAAGTGTTCACAGTATCACGCAATATAATCAGTAATTATCCTTTAAACTACTAAAAACGTTAAATAGAATGCAATCCACACCGCAGAGAAAGCTGATACGATCATCAATAACAACAGCAGCTGACCAAACAACAACAACTGAGCTGAGATGTTTCTCTGTCGCCAGAGAATTCTAGTAATTGCTTTGCTTATGGAGATTTCTAGAAACCAACAAGAGGATGGAATTACGGTTACAGCTGACACAAGAGTCTATATTTATTCAATTTCAATACAAATAAAAGAGATATCCATTTATTCAATGCACGTGCTCTTATAGTTTATCTTTTTCGGCGTAGCTTTCTCTTAAAATTTATCACGTGCTGCATTGCACGGGGAAATAATATAATTTTAATTATACTTCTTTAATTATACTTCTACCAACATTAACTATCTAAATACAAAATTCTTAACAATATTATAGAACTTGTATTGGCGACCAATGTTACAATTCGGCGACCAAAGTGGTCGCCAAATTTGGCGATTTATCACTAACCTGACAACATGCTGGAAAAGAAGAGAAAAATTCCGAGAAAGCATTTTCAGAGCCCTAGTGACAACTTTCTCAAAGCTGTTGGAAGTGCTTGGGTTACTCTACAAATACAGATGCGTCTGAACCCTCAGTTCAGTTCAGTTGGCTGAATATTTCAATTCAAAGTCGTGCCACTGTGGGCTTTTGCTTATAGATTGCTGCTTTACACTTAGCTTTATGAATGATTTTGGTGATTTGAGACGTTCTTCCTATCTCAGAAAATATGCTTTTTTCTCTTTCAGCTATTTATAGCTGTAACAGATGGTGTAGTAACAATACTTATCTAAGGGAATTGTTAAACTACTAAAGGACTATTGTTACTCTACTAAGGGAATTGTTAAAGAGATTTCTAAGAAACCATACCGTCCAGCAATATAAATGCATACAGAAATGTCAGAACACTTCTTCTTGAAATACATTATGACCAATTCAGGTAACAGATATACACTTTAAAGACAAGTGATAACTATATTCTAATCTCTTTTTCTCCCTCCCTTTTCAGATTTTATAAAGGCTTTTACGCAAAGTTGACATATTACAAGGGAATTCCTTTGACTGAAAAAAACCGTGGGTAGCAAACAAAGATTATCGAAATAGTAATCAATAAGACAATTTCAGACGCTAGACATTATTTACATAAAAAATATGTTGAGTGACATTTTGATATAAATAGATTACCCTTTTTGACTATATATTAAAATTATAATATAATTTTCAACGTGAGAAAGCTTAAATTAAACTAAGTTTTTGAAAAAGAGGGTAATAAATTGCGAAAAGAAACCCGAAAGTTTAATGCAAAGTAAAAATATTTACGTAAGTTTTCTAATCTCAGATTTACACACACGAATAAACTGCTTTCCCATGTGGTTATACGTATGTTTTCCGATTTCAATGATTAGTTTTTTTCCTTGTTTTACGAAAAAAGCAGATAAGAAATATCAAAAAAGGCTTATTGATTTATTGCAGAAGCAAATTTAACCGAGCTTTTCAAACAGTTAAATAAAATTGAAATGTTTATCGAAAACAAGCTCAGAAAAAATAATTTTAAAAAAAGCCATAAAACGAAAGAAGCCTTAATTTGCACATCAAACGATCAAAGAAATGGTTAAATTGAGGGATTTATTTAAGTTTTTGCGTTTTACTTTATGAGTAAAAATGGTTGTTAAATCTTAAATGGCTTTCCTCTATCGTTAATGCGATATTAACGTGATATTACTTGAAACTTCTGTTAGAGGTTTCTGGCTGCATGAATCTTATAAATATAAATGAAAAGCAATATTTAAATTCCTATGATTTGTTATGCTTTATGTTTTTTCCTTATAATATTAATTATATGCTCAAAGTACCGAAATTCGGATAAAAAGAATTTAAAATCGAAGGTGTTGGATTATTGGATTTACTTCGCTTGTAAAAAAATTAAATGTTTCCTACAAAAGCTATGACATTCAGTTCAGTATTTTCTAAATTTTGGAGCAGACTTTTCTAAACTAAATTTAGTTCTATTATCAAATTAGAAGAGAAATACATGTATGTATATGATCTTATCTATACATGTATTATAAAACTGTAATAAACCCAGAATTTTGATTTGCATATGGTGGGAAATGGTTGACTTATTTCTAAGTACTGTCTTCCATTAAGAGGTTGGATTGGGTTATTTGAATATTACAAAGCATACTACAGCTTTCTGCTAAGGAGAGTTATACTTCTGTAGAGGATGTTTCAAGGAAATTGGCTCGTATTCACGTTGCACAGGTAGTAAAAATCACGGAAACCATACATGCAACCAGTCCATTCACTGAACATTGAGCTAGTTTGGCTGCTAGTGGGCAACAACAAAAGCTTTAATTTTAATAGAATTTTCTTCTTGAAATATTTAGATAAGCCACAGAAATCTATATTTCGATAGGCATTTGCTACTTACTAGAAATGTGTGAACCAAAATTCCAGTTAGACACGTGTAAGAGTTATCCTAATTTTATTAAGAGTCGTTTTACGTTATGCAACTTTCCTATCTATTCCAATTTCAGCTTGCAATTTCCTACCAGAATGTAATTTCAGAAGTTCACTGAATGCAAATGAGTAAGAGTACTATTCAAGTTTGATTTTCCTGACTAGCGCGCGTTTGCCTTTTGGCTACGTTCTCTTTTAGGTACTACGCTCGGCTTCGCCGATTTAATTAATATTTAGGGGCCAACTACTTAAAATCCTGATAGCTTCGGCTATATCTTTCAGATAGCTTTAGTTAAGCTTCGTTTAGTTTAATTTCATAATTATTTAAGTTCAAAGGCTTTGCTGTATACTCCGAGTTAGGAGTTGATTGTAATTATTCTAAGAAATAAAGGGTAATTAATCCTTCGTAAGTCTTACGTGTTTATTCTCACGTTTAAGCGATTATTCGCTTGTTAGTGTTTGTGGGTTTCTAAGATTGAACATTGAATTAAATAAGATAACCCCGCACACGTTTTACAGGATCGGCACACAAAGAAAGCGAGTCTACAGTGGCGTAAACATGACTTTACTTAAAAACATGAACAATACAGATGATGAAAATAATCATGGTTACAGAACATGTTCAGAATTCTTTTCATCCACCGCAATGCAAGTTTTACAACCTCGACGCATGGATTCACGAGTTCTTTCAAATTGGTCACGTGTGTAGGTGTATCACGGACACGTGCTTTTGCTTTCACGATATTGGTGACAAAGTCGATATTTGATGTTACAGGTTTTTATCCATTGTTGCTTTCTCGAAAAGCTCTAATTTCATTTAATGTGCGGTGCATCCGTCCAAACAATGGATAATTTGGCAGACATCTCTTTGGGCAGAGTTCTCGGTACATGGGTCTCGAGACTTGTCCATTTTCATCCACAGACCCCCTACACGTAATTCATATCAACCAATTCCTCGTTACTGAACCCATGCAACCTTCTAATGCAGTATCATCGCCAGAAACGATCCCGCCTTCCGCTCTCCAAATAAGTCTGAGAACACTGCTCTTTAGCGGCGGATGGTACCGTTTCGGACATAACATCCTATATAAAACTTGTTCGTGACAGACTAATCCGTAGAGTTTGCAAACAACCTTTTGGGATACCCCGTATGTTTTCTCTTTATAACTAATCTTTCAAGAGTGATATTATTACACCTCCTTCAAATTTTCATTTTAAAATAATTACTAATTTACAATAGTACCTAATTTTAAATAATCTGTAAATTTTGTAAATTTACTATAGAACACTTAGTTACAATAAAAATAACAATAAGGATTGAAGTAATATTTAATTCTTTATTGTTGCTTTTGTTGTAACCAGGAGTTACATAAGAAACATGAGAAAATAATTTAAATTTTATTTTTATATCGTAAAAATTGAGTAAACACAATGGCGAAGAATATTAACAGTCTCGATATGTAATAGCTTTGAACAAATGTTAAACTTGTGTGCATGTTAAAGGAACTGCATTTTAATACTACGGATGTTAAAGAATAGAACCAACTACAGACTGTTTTCATAAAATACCTGTAAGACATTTTTGAGGAAAATAATCTATACTGAAGCTTTGAGTCAAAATGCTCCCAGGTAAATCCTTCTGATATAATTTTTGCACAGTACTTTGAAATATTAAACACTGAAGACATTACAGCTTCCAAATTTCTAAAATCGTCTTCTGTAATTATTGTTTTAACGCGGATGTTTCGCGTCGTTTCTGTATGCTCTCATTTGGAAGTTGATTTAAACTTTTCGGGAAAAAATTCAAAGATGCAACTTAACTAACATTCTTAATTTGAATCTCCAGAGAATAATATAAATATTCCCTACATGATTTCAGATTATAGCGTGAATTCAAAACGAGAAATTGCAACTCAGCTAAAAATATAAATGAACAACGAATTGTTGGAACGAACATCATAAACAACGTTTCGTGTTTACGTATGAAACAATCTTAATGATTAATCATTTAATGCAATAAGAAATGAATAGGAATTTACAAAATTCAAATTTCGCCTTCAATGGTTTAAACCCACTGTCACGCAATAATTTGGTTCTTTGGAGCTGTGTATGCTCTTCTATAACTGAGATTTAAATTTTTGAAAACATGATTTAAAATTCCTTACTTTGTAAAAACGAAAGATAACTTTCGTTTGCAATATTGCATGTAATAGGTAATTTGTTGTCCGGATTTTAAAACATTTCGAAATATTTCTCGCTCATTAATGACTGTAAGAATGTTTAATTATTACTAACAGATTCAAAACAGTAGAAAAATAATAAATAGTTCATAATTTTGAGTAGCTTTTACGCACTTATCTTTATGAAAAGAACTCGTTATATACCAGTGGCTGAGAAAAAGCTTGAGATATGTCTTCAAAAAGTTGCTTTAGTTTCTTAGAAATGTATGACACTAAAACGATTGATGATTTCGGTTAAAGTATGACTCAACTGAATGATCACTCCGCAGTAGAAGATAAGTTTCAGCCGCCGAACCGGTGTACCGGTTACCGTCACTGACTACCATGCCGAAGGGCCCGGGTTCGAATACCGGAGAAGGCATAGATGTTTGTAAATGTATAATGTCCGTGCGACATGGGGGTACTCCAAATATGCGGAGAGCCGAAAATCCTCTCGAGAGGCTATGGTAGGGTAAGAGGGGGTGGAAGATCCTCAGATTCGTCTCTTCCCCGGCGCGCCCTCCATCAAAATTAGGAGCTAAATCGCACTGTCACGTGTAAGGTGTCCAAGGCCAACGACAGGCATAAACTTGCGCTCCCTGCCACAAGGAATTTCGTGGGCTTGGGCTGACTATAGGCCAGACAAGTGAGCATTAACAACAATAACAGAAATTTCATTCAGTGAATCGAATTATAGTATGTTGCAAATTGAAAGACATTTTGAACTCTCGATTACAAGAAGGCATAGCTAATATCCTTCAAAACCTGCAATAGAATTAGCTTGATCTATCAAAAACCAGAATTCAGTCAAATGAATAAAGTATGAGACTGACATTTATAGTGAAATCCTGAAACTTTTAAGCTAAAACCTTATTTTTAGAATTAAATCCCATTAAATTATTTCTACAGGTTGTCGTCAAAATATTGTGGCCTTTATTGTCAATTGATTCATCTCATTTTTTACGACAACTACGAATATAATATTACGATTACTGTTGCGTGCATACGGGTTCGTAATAGATTGACTGCACATAGAACTGATGACAGCTTGATAAAATGTATTTTATCAAAAGGATCTCTTCTCAGTTCTGAAACGTTCCACAAAAATACTCGTACAGCTTTTCACAGTATCACAGAGTACAATCAGTAGTTACATTTCAAAGTCTAGGAACGTTAAACACAATGCAATGCAAAGGGCATCTAAGGTTCCGTTCAGACGATGGTATAAATAACATAGAGGCATAGTCATATGCATAAAATGTGGGAGTCCCGTTCACACCTACGAGACAACATCTAAACAGAACCCAATTAGAAAAGGTACATTTGCGCAAGCGCGGATGTGTCTGCAGCTTTTCCGCTCTGCTTTCTCATACAATAGGTTTCGCGCTCGCTCTGATTGGTCGACTCTGATAACAAGTCGGCATAAGCTTGAAAACTTCGAACTTTATGCCAAAACCGCTAAACCAGTTTTAGTGACGTAGAAGGATTTAGTTACCAAGCAACAAAGCTTGGCTTAAACCAGTTATGTCATTTATACCACCGTCTGAACGGAGCCTAAAAGGCGAAGCTCTCACAGATATCTCCATAATCAGAAGTCGCTCTGAACTGACAACTACTTAGAAACAGATGCTCTCGCGGTCTTATATAGTTTTCTCTTAGCCGCCCAGAAATGTCTGGTACTTTCCACTACTCGAAGTTACTGGAAGGGAATGAGGGCTGGATGCAGTTACAGCTACAGATAGCATCAATTACAGTGATTCAGTTATAGTACCCATGACAGCTACACAGGGAGCGGAGAAAAATGTCGCGAAATGGTCGCCAAGTTTGCGACTTCTTTAAATATAATACATTGGTGGCAACAATTTGAAAAGTGAATCAATACAGAAAGTGAAACGACGCAATATGCCGTTTTAAGACTAATAGCCTTTTAGGATTAACGCCCCTTTTGCATAGACAGATTAATTACAATACTCATTAAAGTTTATATGGGGGACTGGCCAAAATGTCGGCAAGTTTGGCAACTTCTCATCAAATTTGGCGACAAAAGTTAGCCTCCAAAACCATCGCCAGCTTGCCGATATCTTGCCAGTTTAACGACATACTCATTTATTCAATGTTAAAGACTTGCTCCTGTATTTTTACTTTTCCGGCAAAGGAACTTCTTTAGAATTTCACGTTGCATTATGCAAAAAAATACTACAATTTCACATATAATTTCACTAAAATTATTTACATATGTACAAAATTCGTAACAAGATTTTATGTGCAATAAGATGGGATTTACTTAAAATCTATGGTAAAGGTAAAAAAAAAGTACAGGTATGGAATTTTAGGTAACATACCAAATATAATTTACAATATATTATTTATAATTTATATTACTTCACAACATTATCATAGGCACGCTTTTTAAAGTTCAAAAACGATAAAGAGAACAAAAGGATTTTTAAAACGAAATTTGGATATTTATGCTCTCCAGGAAGTTTCAGGAAGAATTCGTCGAGTCAAAATAATGAATTAAGCAACAGTTCTTTTAACTCAACAAATACGTTTTTGTTCTTACAGCGAAAAAAAAAGAAAGAACGAAAAAGAAGTGATGCAATTTAATCACTGCATTACTTAAGAAGAAGGCCTAAGCATGTTCATTTCCTAATCAGAACACAAAATTTAATCCACTAATGTTGAATTTGAATTAGAACTAGTACGTTTATTCATGAATATTAAAACAGCTTAAATTTAGGCTTTTAACTTTCTTCAGAAACGCATACAATTTCTCCAAATTTTTGGAAACTTGGGAAAAAATATTGTGATCGAGTATATAAAGTATATAATTTTTTGCGATAAAGTTCAAAATGAACATTTCTTAAAAAAATAAGTAAATAAAATTAAGTTGTCTAATTAACTATAAACACTTATTTCGTGGATTAATGTGCAAATAATTATGTCACTATGAAGAAGTTAAAAAATGATCATATACATCATAAATCATCATAAATTGTATTACGTTGCTAAAAATATCCCGTTTAGGAGTTTGGCCATAAACGTTGGCAATCTTTTTCGAAAAATTTCAAAAAAGGCACCGTTAGAGATTTGCAGAAACAACAGTATGGATTGAAGTTCCGTAAATTTTTTGTTTTCCCCTTTTCTTATCACAGGATTACAAAAAAATAGGTATGAAGAGTCAGCGATCGCTAACTTCGCTTTCTCTTATATTTTTGTTCATTGAGAATCTGCTTAAATTTTTTAGAAGATAACTAGTAAAAGATGTCTTACGTAAATGAAGGAAAATGTTATTAGGTTTTTATTCTAAATGCGTGATTAGTTTCTGTCTTTTTCTGTTTCTGTCTGATTAGTTTCTGTCCAAATCTGTTTAACAGATTTACACAATTCTAAATGAGTTTCCGCACAGCCCTTACCACCAGAGGTGATCGGTAAAATCGTTGACCGCTTGTAGTTTGAGTTTGATCCAGTTCCTGGCAAACGGGATCTAACGGGAGGCGGATGGAAATTTTCATGTTTCGTCTTTAGTGTAATATGAATACGAAACAGGTCACCTCAAAATGTCCTCCATGATATGTTCAGCTAGCAACATTTTGTATTCAGTAAATTTGGGGTGGTGACAGTACGCTGCACTGATGTGGCGACACCATATGGTAACTGGCGTGGTTGCGTTTGTTAAGGCTGCGTACTACTTACTGCATTTAGAACTAAAATACATTTAATATAAATCTATCGGAAGTTGTATTACAATACATAACAACAGTGAAAGTAGAGAAAAGATTATTATCAGTCATTATCCTCATTATGTGATTATCCTCTTGCTAGCGGTAAGAGTCTCCCAAGTCGAGAATTTAAGAGCATTCTGACTTCTTGCCTTGTTTAAAACAGAATTAGTCTTACACTCTAAATTTTTCGGTCCTCTGTTCCGTTATAGTTAAAACGATATCAACAGGGAAAACAGGATCATTGGTCCGTAAACCCCCTGAAATCGAGAGGTTTTGGTAACAGACACAATGCAGATCGCTAAAATCCCTTGACACTGGCTGTAAATTTATGAGTCAAATGAAGCCGTAATTGAGCAAATTATTGTTTCTGCAATGCCAGAGCCTATCGTCTAACACCTTATAACAGCTGGAACACTGCGATCTGGGGAAAACTGCACACATAATTTTATCTTTGTGAGATCCGTCGCACACTCTTTATTCATAGCACTCTAATTTAAACCATTTTTCTGTGCCTAATATTGCGATCAGAGTTTTATTTTAATTCAGAAGAAATTACAAAACAAAAATTATTCTATTTGATGATAATGTGTCCGTATTGAGCAAAAAGAACGCTAGTTGAATTTTTTATTGTGAATTATATCTCTATATTTTTCATACATACGCAGAGACCTAAATTTTTCAAAACTAGGAAACGTGAAAAACCAAGTGATTCCACGCCGGGATTCGAACAACGGATTTTCTACTTAGATGTTTCGGACAACTTATATCATCAGATGAGACATGCGAAAATCTGCTAATTCCTTACAAGGGTATGGAATGCTTTATAGTTAGCACATAAAAACTTCATGAATATTTACTAATTGTGTTTTTATCATACGGAGATCCTAAGTTAGGTATTATGTTTATTCCCAGTTCGAAAATTGCCTTTATAATGTTCTTAATTGTATTTTAATACTGCAACCGAAAGTACATATGTAGGATAAATATCATTTTAGAAACGAAGTCTGTTGAATATGTTGCGACTCATCTCATTTGTCTGACAGCAACATCAGAACAAACCTACGCAATTAATCGTGGTAAGGAGTACCAGATTGCGCCTGTCGTTGGCCTTGGGTACCATACAACTGACAGTACGACTTTGCTTAGTTCCGTCCCAAATTTTGATGGAGAGCACCTCGAGAGCGAAGGGTTCGAAGGTCTACCACCCCTCTTCCCCAAACACTAACCTCTTGAGAGGACTTTTGGCTCGTTGCATATCTAAAGAGCCCCCACGCCGAATAGACACTGGCATTTACAAATATCCATGGCTTCTTCGCGATTCGAACCCGATTCTCTTGGTACGGCTGTCAGAGTCATTAACCACTGTCCCGGTCGGCGACAGAAACGAAGTCTGTAACCATCTTTAAAACACTCTGTACATATTTAGTTTTGGTATTCAAGCTTTTAAATTCAGAAAAGTAACTTGAAAAACGGTCTTTAGCAGCGGTTCTCATCCTTTTGACTAACGCGAACCGTCTGAACAAAAATTGAAAAACTTTAATACCACCACTACATTTTACAACAATTATTTTTCAATTTCTCAGTAGAAATATTTAAATTCGCCATTTGCACAACCTCTTATCTATTTGTATTAAATATGCACATATAAAAATATTAGATTAAACATTGGTTACTATTTTAGTTATCAAAATTGAAGATATAGCACTTTAATTCTAAAATTTATTGTGAAATTTGGGCCTGTTTAAGAGAGATTAATTTCTTTATGTCCGGTCATATTTCACTTAGCTTTAACCGTAAATTAGGATCCCCTTTTGATTTTGTTCTGTATTTTTTTCAGATATAACACGGAAGAAAACCCTTGTTCACACAAATAGGTTGTGAGAAAAGGGAATAAAAATTTAATAGCTTTATTTGAAAAGCCTAAACTTAACAAACGTGTTATTTTTGGAATCTTTGAGTTCAATCTCAGAAAATTTTTATCAATTGTTCTTTTTCTTCGCGAGATTTTTCAATTTAATAGTTAAAAATACTTTGTTTCATTGTGTACCACTTAGTTTTCTTTTGCGTACCGCCTGTTGAGAATCGCTGGTGTATAAGACTAATTTAATTCGGTTCAATTACAAAACAAAAATAAATCAGTAACGCGTTAAAAATTTCCATTTCACACGTGACACAAGATTTATATTGCTATATATCTAATTTTATGGCACAGAATTGCTAATGTCTACTGTAGCGCATCATGCAAATAATTCATATTTCAATTCTCGATCATATTCAGCTATGCAGAAATGTTTCGCCATTCTTTATTCAAGAAAATGAAAAATTAAATACTGGGAGTCAAAATAGACACCGGTATTTTTATCATTTAATGGAATTTAACATCTACCTGTGCTAAATTTTTACATATTTCATTATCATATCTCAAGTTATGTAAATTTAATTGTTTTGTATGTAAATTATAAAAATATCCTTAAAAAGGTAGAATTAAATTGCGTGACACAGGACAAATAAAAAACAACTTCATACCTCTTGGAAATTCTAATTTAAGAAAATGAATATATAATTTAAGAGCTACTACTACTAACTACTATTTATTTGCGTGACGTTATACATTTCCTGGGTTCCAGAGAAGAGAAACTACACTTACGATAAATCTCTTAACTCAGGCATCAAAACGTTTCGTGACCTTTATAAACCAAATGTCCTAAACGTTACACAACGACTTAAATTACAAGTTACAATAACCTCTAGTAATTTTAGGTTCTTAGAAAGTTATGTAGCGCCCTGGGATACACATGCTATTATTCACTGAGAAAAACGAATTTTTTGAGAGAAGACGCTTGAACTTTTCTTCTTGGAATATTTTGGCAATTGTTTAACCCGTTTACACGATACAAATCTCCTCTGCAGTAATTTAAAAATGAAATCAAAATCTAATGTCCTAGATTAGATGTACGTTATGAACATTATAAAAATTTTAATGTGAGACAGTTGTACTAACTAGCTATTGCTTCCAAGTGTGGTACTACATCTCTAAATGTTGTATTTTTTTTAATTTCGTTTTAATTTCCAGAAGATTTTTTAACATCAAGTTTGTAAATTAAATATTCTGATATTCTCCTACTTATCAATATTAAGGAGTTTGATTCGATCTTTTTTTAAGCATCGTTAATTTTTAAAGCTGTTAATGGACGCTCGTTTATTCTTTTAATGAGTTGAAATCTGTTACTCCAAACAAAACTGCATAAGATGCCTGTTTCACAATACCAGCCACATTCGTTAGGCTTAGGTTTAGAAGAGAACAGGCTCACATGAAAAATGGCTCTGTTTTGAACTATCTGCAATATTAACGCATGTGAGACGCATTAACAGATAAGGTTTATTTTATTAATTATCGTAGTAAGCGCTAAATTTATACTAGAAGTCACCCAGGTATTAAATTATTAATTCCATATTGTTTTATTGTTAGCAACTCGTAGCAAACTATCTGTTTTGTTTTAAAATTGATAAATAAGCTGACTATTTCACGTTAAACGCAAGCACATTAAGGTTACACCACAAACATTCTTATCCTTGTCCAACATATTAACAGAGTTTCTAATTTCATTCAAATTCTAACATCTCCAATTCTTTCGTAGCCTTCGTATAAGAGTCTGAATCTGGTTCACGAATGCTTCATCAATCATCATACTATGCAGATAGATTAAACATTCTTAATATTACTTAATTTTCTCTGATTACGTTCCATTTCCCTAAACAGAATCAACAACAAATCAGAATAGACTCTAAACAACACATTTTTTACGTTGTAAGGTTTATCCCAAGTTTATAACAGTTATTTTTAAGTTAAAACTCCTTTCCTATATCTCCTAATTTCAGCTTAAAAATTCCTTGCCAGAATGTGATTTTAGAATCGCGTTAAATGCAAATGAGTAGTAGATAGTATTTAAGTCGACGTTTCACTGATTTCGGTAGCGATAGAGTTAAGGTTTTCTGTATAGCGCGCGCTTGCCTTTTGACTACGTCTCTCTGAGCTACGTCTAAGCTTTGGCCTACGTCTCTCTAAGCTGTTACTACGCTCGGCCGTATTACGTGTCATTGATAGCTTTGCTAGCTAATTTAATGTTACGGACTAACTAGTTTAGAATTGTGTTAGCTACGGCTAAATCTCTTTAGTTAGTTAGTCAAGTTATTATTTCTTACACTTTTGACTTAAGCCGAAGTGGAGGCTTTGTTGTACTTCCTGAGAAAGGCGCCATCTGTGAATCCTTATTTTGCAATAAAGGGTAATTAATCCTTCTTGAGTTTACGTCTCTCTTTCTAAACTTAAGCGATGATTCGCTTAGCTGTTAACTAGGTTCCTCAACATTTAGTTATATATAAAAAGTGAGGATCTCTACAACGTAAATAGCTTAAACACTCGCTTTTCTTCGATCTTAAGTACATTATTGTTACAAATGATTCATCTGATTTGAAATACCATCATTTCCAAATTATGGATCAAATGTGTTCTTAATATTTACATAAAAAAAAGAAAATATCCTAAATTTTTAAATTGCGCGTGCAAATAGTCTTGTGACACATCGAGTACCTCAGTTTCATTTTTAGAATAGTGACTTCACAGCAGAAAGCATTTTGTCTTGTAAAATAAAAGAAGTACTTATCAATTTTTACAGTTCCAACGTATGTTTCGAAGGCTGTGTAATACAGATCCACCCAGCCATTACAGCATTCACTGATGATATCAACAACTCAAAGACACCGGTTTTCTGTGTAAAGGTAAAAGCTGGGAGCGGCTAGGTATTTCTAATAGAACAATGAAGATGGAGGTTTGCAAGTAATCAATGAAAATCAACAAACCGTCCTTATTCCGCAGCCAATTATATGGAAAATTTTTTTGGTGATTGCAACTGAAACTATAACTTTGTCAGATGCTGTAACATTCAGAACCAAAATCAAGCGATGCGAATTTTACAATCGCGTGCAAGAAGCGCTACGAGACGATCCGTTTGCCACTTTTCTAATATTCAATCGCGAGGCGACGTTTATTTGTGCGAATGTTAAACAATCACAATATCTGGATATGAGATAGGGATATAATATAATGGTATTGTGTTATGTAGTGATTTTTGGTTAGTTTAGAATTATGGATTAATGTGTAGTTAATTGCAGTTATTTGTTAATTAATTATTGAGTGAGTAAATTATATGCATTAATTTATGCTTATTCTAAATTTTTCTTCACGAATTGTATTGCTTATGTTATTGAATCAATTATTTTTATGCGAGTTAAACAGAGTTCTCATTCTTACGTTACGCGTTCGACAGTTTAAGCCTTCGGGAGAAGGAGACAATGGGAAAGCGGTTGTTTCTGCGTAATATTTTAAATTTAAAAATACTTCCTTTTTATTCACATGGTTGAAATTTATACCTCTTAAAGAGAAAAAATTTACCCTTCTTATGAATCTACTTTCATGACTGTACGTCGCCCCGTTGGAGAATTATGCCCATTTAATTGCTAAAATTGTTGAATTTCGTGTCTAGAAATTTATTCTGCTATAAG
>KK119982.1:875868-889482 GCA_000611955.2 Stegodyphus mimosarum
ATGACTTGTGATGTTTTTAACACCAGTACTCCTGCTTGGTCTTAGGGGTTGTTCGGGTTAGTAAACACAACGCAACTAGAATTTGGTTTTTGATATTATTGTAGGCTAATTATCGTAACAGTTAGTATTTAACATTTGGTACCACATAACAATTGCATGTACAGAAAAAAGGATTCATCAAAATTAAACTCTTTCTGCGTCATGTACCCATGTACAGCGTGAATGACGCCTCCCTTTAGGCAGGTAGCCCTGTTGTACTTTGCTGTATTTAAATAACTTGACCTTAAATTAAAAATGATTTAGAAAATTTTATGTTCCAGCGGGATGGGGTTTCGTGTACGAGATGGCATCATGGTATACGTTGCTACATGAATGATTCGCTCCTACGTCGTTGGATTGGTCGACATGGGGAACACGGCGTGGAATTGTTCGGGTGATCACCAAAGACCCCTGATCTTGGGCCCACTGATATATCTTTCTTTGGGGGTACTTTAAAGGCAATGTTTCAAAATCTGAAAGATTTTTTACTTCATTTCATGTAGTACGCATTGCTTTTTTTGCAATAGTTTGAGATATAGCATTTTGAAACTCGATAAATCATTTGCAATAAGTCTGTATTTATTTAATTTGCGTTTTCTACAAGATGCCTTCTGTTTTATTCTAACGGCAATAAACTAATAGATTTTAGTCAATCTTTCCCGCTTCAGAAGTTCACTGTGATCTTACGCCTTTGTAAACACAGATTTTTGCCACTTGGCGCTAGGTCAAAAATACCAGCGACAAATAATTTTCAGACCTAATGAAAAATGCATTTTAAGTTGAAACAAAAATAGCAATAAATATAAAATTTCAGAAGACCGTTTATTTTTATCCTTTCTTTATTAGTTTCGTTAAATTCTTCATTCCGCAGTAATGTAACAAGAAACTTCATTTGGGGCAACGTCAGTAACATAAATTTAATACTGCACATCAATCAAAAAACTTTTAGGCGTTTTTTTTCTCCAATTATCTAAATGCTCAGCTTCATTTTCCTGTCATTAGTTCAATTTTACATCGATGATTTATCACAAAATTATGATGCATTACAGTATTCTGAACTGAAGTCATTATAAATATTTACTTAATTTTAAATAATGAAACACTTTTAAAGAAGAAAATGCAGCATATTTCTTGGTTATTCAAGACATCCCTTCAGAATATTGCACATTCGCAAAGAATTTAATAAAGCAGTTAAAATAATTCATATTAAAATATTTTATTAAAGCACTTTGCGCAAAATTATCGTATATTATTTGCTCAAAATACGGATTTGGGGCGATAAAATCGGTGCAGTTTTTGCATCGCAAAATTTAATCATTCAACGCATTGCTAAATAATTTTATGATTTATTTAATGTTAGAATATCGAAAACCGAAATATCCCTTCTATAGTGAATAATATGTTTCTAAACATTTAAATATATCTAATTTTCTTAAAAGTAAAAAACTGTTAAGACTAAGAAAATAGTAATATTTTCTGACTGATTAGGTGGTTACATGCCTGATTTTGCTTTAAGTGATACAACTTTCATTTAATATTCTTTTAAGTAATAACTCATAAAGACAACAAACGAAAACTTTTAAAACCAAAAAGTTATCTAACAAAAAAGGACCATTTTAATTTTGAATAATAAAAGATTTTTTAATTATTTAAAATAATAACTCTCATTTCATATTTCATGTATTAAAAATATGCATTTTACAGTCATTAACTGACAGTCAAAAGCATTTTATTATTTATCGCTTTTTCAGTTCAAGTTTTTTTAATTAGCATAAATGTGAGTCTACTAATTTTCTTTCGTTTTTTGCTTTTTTGTTTTTAATCCCAAAGGACGTTAGCCCAGAAAAGCTATTAATTTAGTTTTGGCATTTTTCGTTGATTCACTCTCTGCGTTCTTTCATTTTTCAAACTGTTGTCACCAAATACTAGAGCTCTGTATTATATTTAAAGAAATTAAATAATGAAGAATCTGCATAAATGTATGTATGTTTCTCGCATCGTGATAAAACAACGGTACCTAGAGCCATCTAATTTTGAATAACGTAATCCTCCACCGAATATGGGCATTTGGAAGCCCTAATTTGTAATTTAGAATTTGTTTTATTATCTATTTCACATTTTGTAAAGCATTTATAAGTTTTTGATTAAGAAGTTCAACGATTTCCAAACGAGCAATGGCAACACTGTACGAAAAAAAAAATTAAAAATTTTATCTCCAGCGCGCTAGACTGTAAATCGGAAATTCTATAGATATGCTCATTTTAAAATTATTTTGCAATATTACTGTTGAACTGAATTTTATGGTTTAAGTGCGAAGAACATAATATTTAATAAATAAAGGTAACACACAAAACGTTAGAAAAAGGCTTCTTAGAGCGTAATGTAAAATCTGAAAGCTTTCAGATTCTTTTTTTCCCCGCTTCCAAAGTAGACTTTTTCATCTTAACAAGTAAAAATGTAAATTATTTGCAAAGGTTGTACATTAATTATTTACAATTCCATCCCGACCATTCTCATCTTGGTACGACTTTGATCAGATGACATATTAATATAAGCTCTGAAAACGCTAATTTTCGCCCTCATTTTTCAGAGTGACAAAAAGTCTCACACGCTGAAGATAAAAATTTGCTTATTTCGAAAATTGTTGCCACAGTTCGCTTTCATATAGTAGAGTTTGTTAATAAAAATTTGAACGATTTAGAAAATATGAAATAAAAATAGCATTGCCAAACATTAAATATACTATTATTACATAAGGTCATGTTCTGACATTGAAGAAAGGACGCCATTTCATGTGACGTCATTGTATGTTGAACATGGACCTTATAAGAAATAGACCAACCCAAACGGATTTTCTCCTTCGTCTGACGCACTCACGGCTGTCCCCTTGATCACATCCAGAGGAGTAGGGACGAATACAGAGACTCAGCATCGGTTGGCTATTGCAGCGTGTATAATTATACAGAAAAGGCTGGTTATAGTTCCCTCATTTCACAAATTAGAGTTTTTACGTAGTTTTATTTTTGAAATTGAGATTGGTTTTTAAAAATTTAGCATATTTGTCAAATATAATTAACGTCCCAAATAATTATAAAGCTGTTGTATGCTTTCATGCCTGGATATATATATATATATATATGTGGGAATCGTGCCTCAACGAAGCACCAGATGTCGCTATCTACATCTACGGTAGGAACGCTCCAGGTAAACACATCTTCCACTTGGATAGAGAAGGCAGAGAGAAGCGGTCTAACCAAACGCTCGCGAAGGAGCTAAAACTAGACGCTTACCGGTAGCGCGTAGGTAATCGGATCTGGACTTATCCAAAGTGACCACACGTAGGTCAGCTGTTGTGTTGTGATACCTTTCCAAAACATTTAATCCATCTGTATATACTCATCCCGTTTAACTTTACTTCTGTGAGCCAAGAATAAAACCTGATACTTTGAACAGTGGGAGTGATCTCTATTTATTGATAAGACGTCACCCCCACAACTATGGGGGCTCGAAGCCGGCGAACTGCAGCAAAGGTACTGTGAAACTTTTTCTTCCTTTATTTCTTCAAGATAGTGCTACTTCTGTTTCATTTTTAAAATGAGTTTCTTAAATAATTCAAACAAGAGTGACTTAAAATTAATTGCTGAAAAAATTGGAGAGAATGTTCCAGAAAATGCCAAAAAAGCTGACATTAGAAAAATTATCGAAAATTCTGATGTCTTCAAAACGAACGTTGAATTTGTTCGTGCCGTCGTCAAATCGATCGCCGAGGATCGGACGCCTAAAACAAGTAATGAACACTATCTGTTAGAGATCGAACGTCTTAAATTAGCCCAAATTGAGAAGCAGATTGAGCTAGAAAATTTAAAATCACAATCATTATCGGGTGATAGAAGAAACGCGCAGACTAGTGTTGAAAATTTACTAAAAAGTGTTAAAACGCTTACAATCTCTGTTCCTGAGCGGCTAGAGGCATTGCATTTGTTTTTCATTTCATTGGAAAAAGCTTTTGTCACCAAAGAAGTTCCCAAAGACTTACAGGCTGAGATACTAATTAATTTGCTAGGGGTTAAAGCTAATAATGTTTTAACATATGCAACTGAAGAAGAATTGTCGGATTACGAAAAACTAAAAGAATTGTTTTTAGCTGAATTTCAGCCGACACCCAGAGAGATTCTTAACACCTTTAAATATGCTCAACGCGCAGCAAACGAGTCGCATGTTCAGTTTGCATCGCGATTGACCGCAACATTCGAATACTACTGTCAGGTCAGGGAAACACAAAAGGATTTTAAAAAGTTATGTGATTTAATTGTTGCAGATAAATTGTATGAAACTTTGGATTTTAAAACGAAAGAATACATAGGTATTCGCGAGGGGAAAACATGGTTTAATCCAACCCAATTAGGGCGGGAATGTGATTTATATTTCTCATCCCGAGGAAAATCGTTGTCTGAAATACCTAACCCTAAAATTCAGTCTAACGAATCGAAAGTGCGAAGTGTGCAGAACCAAAGTATTAAGAATGACTCATTCCGTCGAAGCAAACCGCATGTCATTCCGTTGACGCCAGAGAGATCATGTTATGTCTGCGGGGGAAAGGGTGAAAATTTTCATTTCGCTAGGGATTGCGTAAAACGTAAACAAAGCGAATCGCATAAGGAACCAGAAAGAAAAAACAAAACAAGTGTTAATAACGTCAGTTTTATTAACGAGTTGCAATATGCTGATATTTTAGTAGAAAATAAAAAAGTAAAAGCACTTATCGATTCAGGCGCTCAAGTTCCGGTCATAAATTCATCATTCATTCAAATAAAAACACCGCTGGAGGGTAAAATAGTACTTAGCTCATGTTTTGACGAAAAAAAAGAGGCAGATATCGCTAGAGTAGGATTATCTTTAAATAGCAATTCACCAAGGTTAGAAATCATTGTTGCAGCCGTAAATAAATTATCTGTTCCTTTAATTTTAACACCAAACATTTATACTCAACTTCTAAAAGTAAGTCGGGAAGAAAAAAATAAAACATCTAATCCTAATACCGAAAATGATTTTAAAAGTGAATCATCGTTACAAGAGTGCTTTTTATTAAATTTTGCAAATGTGATTGATGAATGTGATATGGATTTCTTGCATGTTACTGATGTGAATATACGTACGGATTTGTCATTATTGATTCGTAATTATAAACCAAATAAAACCAAAGACACGAATTTAAAAATGAATATTGTGTTAAAAGATGATATTCCAGTATCGCAACGGTCTCGGAGATTACCGTTTGCTGAGCAAAAAATTGTTGATAAACAGATAGACGAGTGGTTGCAAATGGGGATAATTAAACCATCTTGTTCCGAATACGCATCCCCAATTCTGTTATGTAAGAAACGCGACGGATCGCATAGGTTATGCGTAGACTTCAGACAGTTAAATAAAAAAGTAGTGAAAGATTCTTTTCCTATGGCCCAGGTAGAGGAAGTTCTTGATCATTTGGGGGAAGCGAAAGTTTTTTCAACTTTAGATTTGAAAAGTGGTTTTTTCCACGTTCCAGTCGATGAAAAATGTACGAAATATTTAGCATTCATTTGTCATGCAGGTTTATTTGAATTTTTAAGAGCTCCGTTTGGTTTGACCACAAGTCCTAGTGTATTTTTAAGATTTATCTATAATGTATTCAGGGAATTAATAAGGGATAATACAGTTGTAATTTACATGGATGATTTTATTATACCTTCCCGTGATGAGAAAGAGGGCTTAGAAAAACTTAAACGAGTTTTAAAAGTAGCTTCAGAATATGGACTAGAAATTAATTTTAAAAAATGTCAATTCCTTAAACGAAAAATTGAATTTCTCGGTTATTTAATTGAAGAAGGTACAATTCGTCCGTCCCCAAATAAGACGCTTGCAGTTAAAAATTTTCCTCAACCTAAGAACGTTAAGCAAATGCAAAGCTTCCTAGGTCTCACAGGTTATTTTAGAAAATTTGTACCTGGTTATTCGAAAATAGCCAAACCATTGAGCGATATGCTTCGCAATGGTGTAGAATTTGAATTTGGGCCAAGTCAGAAGCAGGCATTTGACCACCTCAAAGAACTTTTAAGCCGAAGTCCCGTACTTCACATCTTTCAGCAGGGAAAACCTTTGGAGTTACATACGGATGCTAGTAGTCATGGTTTCGGTGCAGTGTTGCTTCAACGCTCAGATGATGGACAGCTGCATCCAATCCATTACATGAGTAAAAAAACATCACCTCAACAAGAAAAAATGTCAAGTTATGAACTCGAAGTGCTAGCGATCGTCGAAGCCTTGAAAAAATTTCGAAGTTATCTTTTAGGCACAAAGATCAAAATAGTCACAGACTGCGATGCATTTCAGAAGACAATGCAGAAAAAAGATCTGACACCAAAGATAGCTAGATGGGCACTACTACTCGAAGAGTTCGAATATGAAGTTATCCACAGACCCAATCAACAGATGAGACATGTCGACGCATTAAGTAGGCATGCTGTGTGCATGGTCACTCGTTCGCAAAGTGAAATCACTACTAAGATCGCAACAGCGCAAGAAGCTGATGAGCGTCTGCAATTATTGAAAACTCTGGTCGAGAAAGGACTTAGAGATGACTATCTGCTAAAAGATAATGTGTTGTATCTGCATGAGAGAGGTCGAGAACTCATCGTTGTGCCGGAAGCGATGGAATTCGAGATCATCCGTGGCATACATAACAAAGGACACTTTGCCGTACAGAAAACAGAAGATCTGTTGAAAAGAGATTTTCATATTTCGAATGCTACAAAGAAAATAGAGCACGTTATAATGAACTGTGTTGAATGCATCCTCTGTAATAAAAAGCGAGGCAAAGCAGAAGGCCTATTGAACCCAATTCCAAAGGACAATATTCCTTTAAGCACATACCACATCGATTTCATCGGACCCTTGCCATCTACAGATAAGAGATACCGACATATCTTTACAGTGGTAGATGCTTTTACAAAATTTGTCTGGTTTTACCCAGTCAAGACAACATCAACGGCAGAAGCTGTACAGAAGCTAAAAATCCAACAAGCTGTCTTCGGAAATCCTTCAAGAATTATCTCTGACAAGGGATCTGCTTTCACTTCAAAGGACTTTGAGGATTACTGCAAAGATGAAGGAATTCAGCACATACAAATCACAACAGGCGTTCCAAGAGCCAACGGCCAGATTGAAAGAATTCATGGAACCCTTATCCCAGTGCTTGCAAAACTGTCAGTAGATGATCCTGCCAAATGGTTCAAATTTGTTCCTGACGTCCAACGAATCATCAACAGCACCATCAGTAGATCCACGAAATTCACTCCTTTCGAGCTGATGACAGGCGTGAAAATGAGAAATAAGACAGACCAAAGAATTAAAGAAATCCTCGATGAAGAATTTCTAAACTCCACAATACAGCAGAAAGAGTCTATTCGTGAGGAGGCCAAAGCGAATATCTTAAAACTGCAGGAGGAGAACCGACGACAATACAATCGACGTCGTAGAACCGCTCCACTCTACAAAGTCAACGACCTAGTAGCCATTAAAAGAACCCAGTTAGGAGGAGGTCTCAAGCTAAGACCTAAATTCTTAGGACCTTATAAAGTGGTCAAGACTAAGCCACATGACCGCTACGATGTAGTAAAAGTAGGAACTCATGAAGGACCTGAAACAACTTCCACTTCGGCAGACCACATGAAGCTTTGGTCTGATGGAATTGCAACCTGAGATCATTGTTTTGCTAACTATTTTTCAACTATTGCTTTTTCTTTTCTTTTTTTTTGTATTCTGTTTTTGCAGATATATTCCAGTGTTCGGAGGTCCTCACCTGTCGATGGCCGAGCGTTGTGGGAATCGTGCCTCAACGAAGCACCAGATGTCGCTATCTACATCTACGGTAGGAACGCTCCAGGTAAACACATCTTCCACTTGGATAGAGAAGGCAGAGAGAAGCGGTCTAACCAAACGCTCGCGAAGGAGCTAAAACTAGACGCTTACCGGTTGCGCGTAGGTAATCGGATCTGGACTTATCCAAAGTGACCACACGTAGGTAGCTGTTGTGTTGTGATACCTTTCCAAAACATTTAATCCATCTGTATATACTCATCCCGTTTAACTTTACTTCTGTGAGCCAAGAATAAAACCTGATACTTTGAACAGTGGGAGTGATCTCTATTTATTGATAAGACGTCACCCCCATATATATATATATTTTAGCTTTTCCTATGCTATAAGGAAATTTGTAAGTACTACTTCTAGAAAATAGTATTTTAAATCTGAACTAATAGAAAATTTCAAACAAACAATTTTCTCTTAAATTTTTATGTGTTTATTGATGTAATAAGTAAAAAATACTAAAATACCTAAAAATGAATTTTTGAAAGTTTTTGTTTAAAATTCTAAATTGTACTGCTTTTTCAAAAATCGTAGGTGAATATTATAGCATAATTTCTATAAAAGAGTTTTATTTCAATTATATTAGCGATTTTAATACCTTAATAATTTTTATACATTTAGTCTAATGTTAAAATAGTATTTAACTGTAATAATTAATTGTGCTAATAATTTGCAGTAATTATTTTTTAAATTTATTTCAAATTTCTGCATAAGATTTTTTATTTACTGTGACTTTAATTTATTAGCACAAAAGAGGCGATAGCCCAGAAAGGCTGTTAGTTTCGAAACGGCATTTTGCGCTGTTTCCCTGTAAATGTCCGTTTCACTTTGAAAATTGCTGCCACCAAATATTATCGTCCTGTATTATATTTAAAGAAATTAAATAATAAATAATTAATTAATAAGAATCTTCATGAATACATGTATGTTTCTGACGGCCGAATTTCGAATTTGCTTTAATCCATTTCATATTTTGTAAAACTTATTTCTTTCCGTGTTAAACGAATTTTCGATTAATACGGAAAATAACATTTTTATCTCCAGCGCGGAAATTCTAAAGATATGTTGTTTTCAAATATTTTGTGATATTGCTGTTGAATTGAATTTTATGTGGTTTACGTGCGAAGAACATGATATTCAATAAATAAAGGTAGCACACAAAACGTTAAAATTGTCCCTTTGAGAGTAGTACAAAATCTCAGTGCTTCCAGATTTTACTTTATTTTTTTTCATTGCACTCAGAAAAGTTTATGCTCCGAATTTTATGAATTATTAAAATAAATAATCATCTTGTAATGCTAATAATTAATGGTCATATAATCAAATAAATTATCATCTTGTAATGTTATAATAATTTTAGAATCTACTGCCTGAAAATATTCATAAAAGTCATTCATGGAATTCATATATTCATGGAACTTGAAAATATTATCAGATATTTTACCTTATTTGTTTCAAAGCATCATGTACTGTCAATCATGTTTCATTTTACTTTACTTGTACGCAAAAGTAAGTTAATATATTTTGTGTTTAGAGTTTTTACCGTTTTACCGAAGTAAACATGTTTATACAAGAATTATGCATGAAAATAATGCGCAAAATGCAGTAAAAAGTGCTTTAATGAGATATATTAAGTCTTACTTGAAAAAACTGTGACTTTCATAATCTCATCAATATACAACGTATCGCATTTAATAATTAAAAACAGTTATGTGGTATAAACGCCATAGGTTTCAATGTTAAATTAAACCAAATCGTCTCTACTCCTTCTTGCGGACATGTGGGGAACGCGCGCTCCGCCCGCTGGGTTAGTCTATCTCTTATAAGGTCCATGATGTTGAAAATGTTTCGTTAATGTCAGTATTTAAATAAATAGCTGCTATTCGCAACTTTTTTCAGATTAAGGTAATTCACACGGTATGTTACTGTCACGTTAACTCTTTTATTGATATTGAGAGAAAGTTGTTATATTACATTAAATTTAAATCATGATGTCATACGTACACATTAACCTGAAGTGTCCAAAGTTTTTATTTCTTCATTTGGCAACAAAAAAGCAATTATTTACGAAGCGGTTGTTGCTTGCAAAGAATGAACTGACTTCATTCATATTGAAATGTTTTTATTCATTTTTTTCAGGAGTAAATAGAACTCATAAACCTTGCTTCGGTGGACGCTAGCGACTTTGTATACGGTACATTGAATTAATAGTTCATTTTATTTTCAGTTTTTCAGTACATAGAACTTATAAATATTGTTATGACCGTAGCCCGCTCATCTGCCGGACTTGCCTCTAGGTTAGTATTAAAAAGTGGGAGCCTTATTTCAGGCTGACAAAAACTTGTTAATGAAGAAGTACCAAAAATGAAATAGCAGATAGAAACGGAAACAGTTTGTAAATCACCATAAAATTTAATCTGTCCCTGGTAAAATTCGATAAGAATAAATATTGGTTTGAATTTCTCATTGACTGCAACACTGCAGTAACTAATGCAAATTGAAGAATGTACACTGCGCAAAAAAAGGGGGGGACAGTTCTATACCTCCCGTTCTAGTGGGCCGATTGACAATTGATTGGCCTTTCGAGACTTTTTCATGTCTCGAAAGCGCGACTTAGGATATGTATTAGATTTATATGTAGCATTGTTCAAACATAGGTGTTTTGACACAAAATCGGACTTTTCTGAATTGAAATTCCAATTTTATCCCATATTCCAAATCTACGACTCAAATTATGCCAAATTCCCAAGTTTTGTAAAAATGGCATGAGTAATTTTTAAGAAATTAGCTCTCCAAATTTTAGCTCCTCAATGTTAATTCAATTTGGTCTGTATTTATTAATATCTCTTTTTTATGTACCTTATCTGATTCCTTTCTACACAGTTCTAAATTTAGGTTCATTCCAAATAACATTCCCCTATCTTTTATGATTTATTTTTAAAATTTGTATTTTTAAATAATTTTTATAAATTTTTTGAAAAAAAAATTTGAGTTATAACCTTTAACATTTTTACCATCATCTTAAAGTAGATGTATTTCTAAGCATACCTGCAAAACATTAGAGCTTTTTATTCAAAATTCCCGAAGATATATGTGAATTTATATAACTGGCGCACGTTTTGAAATTTGGCATGTTTGTTGAAAGCGATAATAACGAAAATGTAGTTTAAGAAGCACTTTGTTAAAATTATTTGAAATTAGAAACGATGTGACTTCTTTTCCTCTCATCCATAATGTAAAAAAGACAGGATCGATGTGACTTTTTTTCCTCCCCTGCACAATGGAAGGGAAGAAAAATAGGTTGCCACATATTAAGAAATTCGCCAAATGAATTGTTCTTGGTTCAAAAAAAAAAAAAAGTCAAGTTAAATTTTTGCATTTCTCCGTAAATTTCTCACCAAATTTTACAAAATTGAATATTTAGGCATAATTTGAGTCGTAGAATCGAGATATGGAAAAAGATCGGTATGCTATTTCAGAAAAAAGTAGACTTTCATGTTTGAGAAAAAGTCCCATTTTATGTAAAAATACCTATATTATAACAAAGCTATATATAAATCTGATATATATCCTAAGTCGCGTTTTTGAGACATGGAAAACACAACTCGTCAATGGGCCCAGTAGAACGGGAGATATAGAACTGTTCCATTTTTTTCCCCGCTGTGTACATTCATGTAATATAATAAATCAAAAAATACAAAAATCTAGAATATTGCTTTGTTCCCAAAATGCTTCTAAAATTTAAATTGTATTAATATTTTCTTAATTCTAAACAGCACTCTGTATATTGAAATATCGTCAGGTTTTTATAAATCACTAAATTTTTTATGCACGTAGAAATATTTCTCAAGAAAATTTAAAGTGTAGTGATTCTTAAAATATTCTTAAACATTCACTCAACAATGTCATATTTTGTCGCAGCGAACTACACTTCAAGTAAATTGATTTAAGATTGTCAGAAATCTTGTTACAATGATTTATAGAACGCGAACTATAAAATTATACCGGAACCTTTACGGAATGATTTCTTGAGATAAAAATGTAAAGCAAACAGAATTCCTTACACGATGAAAAGTTTAAATTTGTTCGACTATTCACTATTACGACCCTTTCCATTTAAAAAGAGACTGCATATATTTGAAGTAAAATCCAGTTCTTTAGTACATTTTATTATGTTTTGTATATTTAAAAGCATTCTTTCGCTTATTTTACGGATGTATTGTGTTACAACAGTCCTCCTCTATCGTGTCCACAAAAGTCCTTATTCGGCTTTTATTTTGGCTCTTTTGCGAGTGCACTTTCGCAAGTATTTTCAGAAAGTTCATTTCTTAAAATTTAAAAATGACAAAACAAGAATCTTTGCGTCATTTCAAACATTTTTGTTACTGGAAGTATGCGGCTGCGACAAAAGGTTGCGAAAATAGACACCGAGTAAGGACCTTTTCGAACACATAAATACAAAAATACATACATGCAAACATATGCATGTACAAAACGGGTTTAGAATTGAAGGATGTTTGATTAAAAATTATTAATTAAACACTAATTTCGCGCAAAATGTTGCAGAGTTAATTTAACTGAGTAATTTATTAAGAATGAAAATATATATTTATCAAAGATGGCAAGCAATTTTACATGACAAAAGGTTGCTAAAATAAAAACCGAGTAAGGAAGTTTTCTAACACATACACAAAAATATGTATATACAAACATATACGTGTACAAAAATGAGTTTAGAATCGAAGAGTATTTGATTAAAAATCATAAATTAAGCATTAATTTCGCGCAAAATGTTGCAAAATTAATTAAGTAATTTCTAAACGAATAAGATAAAATATATATTTATCAAAGACGGCAAGCAATTTAACATGACAAAGGTACAAATCAAGAAACAAAATAAAGTGAAAAGTTGGAAAATATTTCGAACACAAAAGAAAATTAACCAAAAAGAAAAGTTGATAAATCCTCGAATTTTGTCTAGGAGCAGCTGAAAGAATTATGAACACAGTCTCGAAATCACTACAACAAATGAACCTTAATTAATAATTTTAATTGAAACATTAAGATAAGAAACAAAAATTTGAAGAAAACCTGCCTTGACGTGATTCGAAAGAAAGTATTGTGCACTTTCAAAAATAATGATTATTAGAATAAAGACAAAGAATCTCAATTTTGCAACGAAATGAAAGCTTTCAAAAGAAATTTTTAGAAAAATCATTCATATAAAATAGTAACTTGGAATGCAAATATATAGAATTACTCAAAGTATTGCAAATAAAACTTCTAAAAGTACTGCAATTAAAATTAAAAACAATATATTATAGAAAAGGTGGAAAGTAATAATATAGATAACTCAGAAGATCAAAGCGCAGAATCCAAAAGCAAAATTAAAAGGCAATCAATAATTTCTAAAAATTCAGTTTTTAACATTGTACTCATAATTACTGGGTACGTACAAAAAACATTACCTGTTTAAATCAGTCATTTGGTAAAAACAGTTTTATTTTAATTAGGCTTTGGGTAGCTATTATGTAGGGACAAAAAACATTTTTCCTTTAGGTAATTAGCTAAAAGCAAAATGATTTTTGCGCTTTTGAATTGCTCGTTTCAAAATTTTCATTCAAATGCTTTTTTTCTGTCCTTTCAAATTTTTTTATTTATGCCTTCTTC
>KK119982.1:893723-926329 GCA_000611955.2 Stegodyphus mimosarum
AATAAGAATCCAGGCCCAAATGTGTCTCTGATGAACCGAATTAAGGTTCTCATATCTCCTCTCTGTACCTCTTAGCATAAGGAAGACTTTGTCAAACACATACAGGGATGTGCGGCCGTCCAACACGATGCCTGCTCAAACCATTACACCTCCACCACCGTAATAATCTTTTGCTTTGATGAGGAATGAATGGTATAGCATTCCGAGCTTTCTCCAAATACACATAAGACGAGAATCAGTGTCCAGACTGAACCTGTAAAACATACAGTGCTCCACTGAAATCTGGTCCAAGGCGCATGTTGTCTGCACCATGTCAAACGCGCTCTCTTGTGTGCTGAAGTGGTCGGGACACAAACAGTAGGTCTTCTAACATACAGCTCTATCTCATGAAAGCTTCGGCTAACTGTAGATCGTGAAACTCAGGTTCCAGTGGCACGTAAAGATCGCATGAGAGCTCTGAAGGTATAAAAAGTCCTGTGTCATCACTTGAAAGTGCCAGATAACGATCCTCATTCGTCGTTGTGGATCTTAGTCGATCTTATCGAAATCTCTATAATATATCCCGTTCTGAAACTGTTTCCACAAACTGCAGATGACACTGGGCGTTACACTGAGCTCTGTAACCACCTGCGCTTGTGACTGGCTACCTCCAATCTATCAACCATTCTCCATCTCATTCCGTCATCCTTACGTTTGTGGCTACTCATTTTACCTGATACATTATAAAATTTACCTACCTCTTGCGAGAATAATGGCTTATGCCATGAAGTAGTACGAGCACACAAATCGTCGAATGCTTTTCGTGTGTTTATAATCCCTCCGCAATAACAGCTCGGTAGACATGCACATGCACACTTACGCATTCGACTCTGAATATTTATTTAATCTTCGACGGCATAAATATTACCTTGGTTCATGCTTCCAAAATGCCATTAATGTGTTTGTATGCAACATGAGTTTTTGAAGCAATGAATTTTCAAACCAGTTTATAAAGCAGACTATAAGCAAGGCAGCAGCTGCTTTGCAGAGTACCGAATATACGTGAGTTTCTCTCATTGGACAAATTAAATGGCGACAATTAACCCTTTGACAGTTTCATTTTTTTCCAGAATTCGGTCAAAAAAAGTCACATTTTTTTATTGCATTTTTTTGTTCATTTTACATTTTGAAGTAACGATATCTTATTAAAATTAACATTTCTAATATTTTTAAGCATTTATTACAACTTTTTTTCTTTAATAAAAATAATCAATTTTCCCTGCAAGTTGTTTTTCCCCTACATGAATGCAAAACAGGGAAGTTACATTTACAGTTAAAATAGTACAATTACTGAACAGATATTTTCGATTACAATTCAATTACATTTACTATTATGTTTTGATACAAAACATACTTACACTTCTTTTTTTAAAGATCTGATTTAGTATGATATATCTTAAAGCAAGGCGACAGGCACAGTCCAACATCACAGTCTGGGCAAAAATACCTAGTCTCTTTTCTAATTCTTTTGCCGTTGTCATTTGCTCCTGGAACGCCTACGAAGTGTACTGTTTTTTATGCATTGCTCAGCATATCTATTTGTTTCAAAAACAATCAGGTCAAGCAAATAATCGTCTATGAAAGCATCATAGAACTGAAGTTTACCTTTAGTCTCATCGATATCCAAGTTAATTTTGGGAATTCCAGTGAAAGCAAATCTAGGAGGCGGATCTAGGAGGATTATCACAATTAATTTCAAAAAATTGTCTTGCTTCACTGATTCCATCTGTACTACTATCAGAGTCACTACTATCCAGGTCATCTAGTAAACTTTAGCTACTATCATTTACAGATAATTCAGTTTCTGATTCCGAGTCACAGTTCGAATCACAAGAAATTAGCTCCATACGCTCGGAATTATCCATTATTTAAAAGTAAAATTATATTATTCAACTCTTACATCAATCAAATTATCAGGCGGTTAGTAAAATATAACCAGAAAGCTATACACTGAAAGATAACAATTCGTCTTCTGATACAAAACATGCGAAAAAACCAGCGCTTTTAGGGGTTAAGCATAACATTTTTGCTAACATCTATATTTTTGTAGTTCAACAGCTTAAAATTTTAATTAACAAATTCATAATCAAAATCGCTGTTGTTAGTTATCGAAAAATAACCAAGATGTGATTTTTGCGTAAATCTCACTAAACTATAGAAACTACTATTATCCATCGTACAATTATTGTTTATTTTATGCGGAAATGTCCCATTTTTCAATTTGTATGGAACTATCGTGTGTCGAAATACTATCGAAGCGCTGTCAAAGGAGCTTCTGAATGTAAACAATAAACACCCCATCTGGAGACCGAACCTTCGGAGCAGTGCTTCACTTGTAGTGCGGAGTTGGCCCCTCCTTCCTTTCTTACCTCCATGAGGGAAACTTAAGGAGGGATCCAAGACTATGCTTTTAGCGAGCTTTTGGCTAAATAATCTCGGTCCAGTTGTACGGTAGTGTCTAACAATAGTGAGGGAAGCGTCAAGAGATCATCCAAAATCGTTTTTAAGACAAAATGGTGACTGATTTAAACATTAGAACTTCGATTATATGTATAAGAACTAAGAAATTCGATTATATATATATAATAATTTATAATAAGAAAACTTTCCATATACCATTTCCAAGGAACAGAAATTCAATTAAAACCATTTAGTGTGATATATCTTAAAGCAAGGCGACAGGCACAGTCCAACATCACAGTCTGGGCAAAAATACTTAGTTTCTTTTCTAATTCTTTTGCTGTTGTCATTTGCTTCTGGAATGCCTACGAAGTGTACTGTTTTTTATGCATTGCTCAGCATATCTATTTGTTTCAAAACCAATCAGGTCAAGCAAATAATCGTCTATGAAAGCATCATAGAACTGAAGTTTACCTTTAGTCTCATCGATATCCAAGTTAATTTTTGGAATTCCAGTGAAATCAAATCTAGGAGGCGGATCCGAAGGATTATCACAATTAATTTTAAAAAAATTGTCTTGCTTGACTGATTCCATCTGTACTACTATCAGAGTCACTACTATCCAGGTCATCTAGTAAACTTTCGCTGCTATGATTTACAGATAATTCAGTTTCTGATTCCGAGTCACAGTTCGAATCACAAGAAATTAGCTCCATACGCTCTGAATTATCCATTATTTAAAAGTAAAAATATATTATTCAACTCTTACATCAATAAAATTATCAGGCGTTTAGTAAAATATGACCAGAAAGCTATAAACTGAAAGATAACAATTCGTCTTCTAATACAAAATATGCAAAAAAAACGCGCTTTTGAACCAATCAGAGTAGAAAATACAATAAACTGCAAACTATCGCCATCTACACGAATAATTTTTTACTAAATTGGAAAAAATACGGCCGAAACAGTGCAAGCGAAATAGAAATCAGATTGCCCGTACGCCGTACGGGCTAATAAGTAAAGGCCCGAAAGCTGTGCCTGTACGGCGTACGGGCAAAACAGGGAAGAGGAGAAACAGGGAAGAAACTGCGTATAATCAAAATCGCGTGCCACAAGTCCGCGTTCGGCACTCTTAATTACAGCCTGTTATTACTGTTGTTGTGACTAATCTCGCTAGTCTCATATCAGATCCTGCCCACGAAATTCGACGGGGCAAGACTATGCCTGTCGTTGGCCTTGGCTATCATTCCGGTGACAGTACTACTTTGCTCAGTTCTACCTCTAATTTTGAAGCAGAGTATTCTGGGAGGGGACGAATCCGACGGTCTCCCATTACCTCTTTTTCTACCCCCAACCTCTCGAGAGGACTTTCGGCTTTATGTAGACTGCCCCTACGCCGTACAGACACTATATATTTACAAACATAATGCCTTCTCTAGGATTCGAACTCAGGCCCTTCGGTACGGCAGTCAGCTTCGCTAATTAATATTCCACTTGATCGGTTTCAATTGCAGTCTACTTACGCTAAGCTGATTCGCGTGATGATTCTGTGTATGAGTAAAAACCTCAATCCATTTGAGAAGAAAAGGTTAATCAGTTTTACGAAGATGCGTTTGTTTATTTAGTTTTTTAGTGAGAACGTGTATATGCTTACTCTAGAAATAACTTGTAACATCTCTAGCAAATTACACGCAACAAAATCTTCTCAATGTCATATTATATATAGTATACATAACATATTACTAAACGCTTTGCTGCATTTTATACCTGTATAGATTTGTAACGGTACAATCATGAAACCATAGTTTGCATTTCTAAGTTTGCAAAAGTCAAACAACTATCTATTTATGCAACCTAATTTTCCGACACATAGTCAGTTATTTCCTGTATTCTAATACGCTATGCACTTTGCAAATCGATTAATGTCACTGTATTCCTGTCGTAATTAGGTTTAGATGTAAATATTATTATATGCATGTCTGCATATTCTACGATTATGCAATCTGTATTCTCTGCTACAGCATGCCATTATGTAGCATATATTGGTAATGGATGTGCTGCTTTGTATTTGCAGCTGGTATGTTTGCATTGTGTAACTTGTCAAGTGTTTTACTCCGCGCAATCTTTGTATACTACATTAATAGGAGCTAAGTCGGTCATTTGTTCGGTCTCTGCGTAAGTTAAAGTAAATATATGTTATTAAAAATGAAATAAGAATAAAAATTATTAAAAATTATGGTGCAGTGAATTCCAATGCTATAATTTAAAAAACGACTTAAAAATCTGCAAGCTGATTAGTAACAGTCTTAGAGTTGGCATTTTGCCAAAAAAAAATTCTTTTGCCTCAAAATTGGCAATAGATGTGAGAATTGCCAATTTTCCTTGTTACTTGCATGCATACGTAGTAGGGATTAAATGTAACACAACTCATATTATTATAAAAATAGAAACATTTGACTATTTGGCAGGTCTCACGCAAAAAAGTTCAAAATTCTAAACTGTCTAATACCGAGCTTAACTAATTTTATTTTTTAAACTACTTAGATCTAAAATTATGAATGCATCTTCAGTTTACTCTTTCTTTGCACAGCAACTATCGCATGGAAGTAAAAAAGAAGCTCAGGTATAAAAGACTATACATTTTGAAAAAAAGATTCCCTACGCCTCCGCGCTAATAACATATCTGAAATACATTAAACGCATTACTATTCTTTGTCTTAACCTTAGAAAGAGGAACAGTGTACTAATGAAACTTAATCCATGATCTACGATAAAAAAGTCTGCTTTTTACTACGAAGAATACCTGTTTACTTAGAGTTAAGAAAACCTGAAAGCTAAATTTAACTCTTAGAAAATTCTCATGAATTCCTTTATTCCATTTGAAGTGTTCAAAAGACCGCAAGCATCATAAAAGCATTTCTATCTTTATTAAACGCTATGTTTTTTGTGCATGCTTTTATACGCATCGTATTTGCATTTGATTAGCACCCAAAAAATAGCTATGCCTGGTATTCAGAAGACTTAGTTGTTTCCCTAAAGGGTATAAAGCACTGAGGTTTCTTATAAAAACACTTTAGATACTGAACCTTTTCCTAAACCGTCACTTTTTAATCTCTACTATGTTTGCTTAGGAAATTATGGATGTTATTCAGAAGAACAATTTTATTTGCTTAGAGGAAGAAAAAATCCAAACTAAACTTGAATTATCTTGAATTCTTCTGTGCGTGTTTGAATAAGATTTAAAAACACCAATATCTTTGCATACACAAAATATACAGGCAATCAAACTGTTTAACAATGCTACAGTATTTTTTAACTTACCTCCGCTATTACTACAGAACCTACCGTTATTAAAAACAAAGACAAAATACTGAGAGCTGAAAGGCTGAAAACTAACAAAAAAGCTCTCTTCCTTTCTTTCCTGGAATCAACTAGTGGCCAATCGGTACAGTTGCTAAACGCTGGTAGCTCTATTTGAATTCGAATAGGTGAATGGGTTGGCTGCATGGGCATTTTCGTGGTTTTCCCTTATGTAACGGTGATACGATCCAGTTTTCCTTAGAAAATCCTTCACAAAGGCATCCCTATTCTTGGGTAGCATGTGTCCATAATTAAATAAAACAAACCAACCAATTTTTTTTCTCTTTTCTCTCTCTTTCTCTTTTTTAATCCGCATCGTGAAATTTTAAATGTATAGCAAACTATTTTAAGAACATAATTTCTATTTTTGCAGGTTGAACCTGCATAAGTCACTTAGTTAATTCTGTCACACTGTTAAATGGTTCTTCTAGATTCTTACCAGAACTGTCTAGTTTCAAGCAATTAAAACTTCCGGTTTCATTCATTTCCTTTACAGGTATGTAACATTTTGAAATCATTAATAAAATACAAGTTTATAAAGACTACCCCAATTATAATTTCACTTTTATGAAAGTGATGTATAAAAATGTTTCTAATTTCGCCATTTTCAAAGTTCGAAAGACTGTATTTTTCTGACAGTATACATAATACTTTCGTTCCAAAAACGATATATTTTAAATTTTAAAAAATCATGCAGTAAAGAATAAAAGTAATACAAATTTTAAAAAAGTCATGCGGAAAAGAATAAAAGTAATATAAATTTTAAAAAACCTGAAAGCTTACAGATTTTACATTAAGCCAAAAGAGGCGTTTTTTAACATTTTGCGGGTTATCTTTATTTATTCAGTATTATGTTTTTCGCATTTAAACCATAAAATTCAGTTCAAGAGCAATATGCCAAAGCAATTTTAAAATGAGCATATCTTTAGAATTTCTGATACACGGTCTCACACGCTGGAGATAAAAATGTTTTTTCTGTACAACGCTGCCATTGCTCGCTTTGAAATCCTTGAGTTTGTTAATCAAAAATTCGTTAAAGGTTTTACAAAATATAAATTAGATAATAAAACAAATTCCAAATTTCAAATTTGGGGTTCCAGATGCCCATATTCGCAGGAGGATTACGTCAGTCAAAATTTGATGGCTCTAGGTACCGTTGTTTTATCACAATGCGAGAAACATACATGCATTTAGGCAGATTCTTCATTTTTTAATTTCTTTAAATATAATACAGGGCGAAAATATTTGGTGGCAACAATTTGATAAGTGAAACAACACAAAATGCCAAAACGAAATGAGTAGTCCTTCGGAGCAAATAAACCCTTTTGACTAAAAATCATGCAATAAAGGAGAAAGCTAATAAAAATTAGAAAGCTTGAATTATCGGAAACTAAGATTAGAATGAAACTAATGTTGCTGTAGATACAATGTCGATTTTATCCCATGTGGTATTTGTATTACTTAAGCATTTATATTTCATATCCGTAATTATTCTGATATATGGTTGCAGAATATATCAGAATACTCTCTATCAGAATTCTGAAGAAATAGCAAGTGCATTAAACTTTCAACCATTAAAAACCTTTTAAATTAAGCAAGTTCTTACTTGAATGTCATGGCAATCTTGAAATCTTGAAATTCCAGCGTTCTATTAGAATGGCGTAGCAATTGCTACCGTCAGGTCTCAAAGTAAACAGTCGAAACACATGCCGACGAGACCTCTGGCGATGAATTCTAAAACAATCAGTCTCTACTACCGATAAAATAGTCCTCGACATATAAAGGTGGGATACCATTTCTCTCTCGTTAGGCAAAAGGATCATTACGGTGGTATAGATGTTATAGTCTGGGCAGGCATTATGTTGGACGGCCGTTCATCCTGCATGTGTTTGACAAAGGATCTCCATAACAGCTGAGGAGATCTTAGTGCCCTATCTTCGACCTTTTAGGATTGGGATAGTCCTGGGTTCGGGTTAATGGATGACAACGCTGGCCCACATAGAGTTCAGATGGTCGACTATTGCCTGGAAAGTGAGAATATTCGCTGCATGGGTCGACTAGAGAGATCGCCTGCCTTTAACCCTATAGAGTATATCTGGGACGCTCTTGCTAGGGCAATTTCATGCTGCCATCCCCCTCCGAGAATCATCCCGTAAATATAAACTGTCTTGTTGCAGGAGTGGAATCGAGTACCACAAGGAGTCTTTAACTGCCTTCTGTCCAGTATGCCGTACCGTTGCATGCCCTGCACGGCTGTGAGAGGGAACTATACCCTATATTGCAACGTGGATTTTCAATATCCCTGCACTATGAGCTTTACTGATAATCATACATACACAAAACGACTTTTAAATGATATATCTTTTTCTCTGTTATAAATGTATATTCATACAAAATTTCGTTCAAATCTGGACATTGGTTTTTCAGAAATTCAACATAGTGTGCAAAAGCCCTTAATTTTGCACACGAGTTATTTTAAGAACAAAATCCAAGATCATGGGCGTTTACGTTGGGATAGCGCATAACTCCATTGTATTTGAATAAATACTATGTTTTTATATTGATCGTTTAAAGCTCACGTATAGCACATGCTTTTTTATATAGATGTAATATTGTGTTCTATAATCCTCTTGTGACTTAACCCCCAAATTAAAAAGTTACATAAAAATTTATTGATGCCGTTATTTCTGCCCTGTCCCCCCCTCCTCGAATATGTTTTTCGGATGTCCATATCTAGGACACTGTGTAAAACATTATTTTTGTTATTATAAATCCTATTATATGCATGTAATACAAACCTTACGATATATAAAAGCTGGTATAAGAGTAAAAAATCATAGAGCACTTGACAGCAAAATATTCAATATATTGAAAAGTAGATTGCATACGTTTAGGTTTTTTGTTTCTCTTCCTTTTTGCACATTTTTCATTAAATAATATTTTCCTTGGAAACTCTTTGTTGGATTTTATATGTTCGTAAAAATTATTACGTGAATATTTGGGATTCACTTCGAAGTTTAAATGTTGTTATAATGTTGACACCTGTAATTGGCCTTTCTGGTAGATCAAATGTTGTTCGACTGAAAAAATCCTTTTTATTAGAGCTGATGCATTTAGCAGCAGATTGATTAGATGGAAACTCACTCTCATGTAAAAATCTCCGACAAAACCTGGACATCTGTTACCCTGTATAAGTCGACTTTCTTCATTCTAGAATGACGGCTTAATCGTAGCATGTACTTTTCTACAACCAGACTAAGCAATCATAGTAATATTATGTGTCCAATTCCTATTAAAGTTCATAAAACATGCAGAGTAATATTACACATTAGCCTTCTTCAATATGTTTCTTTAATTTTTGCGCAAGATTTATTCTTGAGAATATTTTCTTTTTGTTGTTGTTTGTTTGTTTGTTTATAATGTGATATGTTTTTCGACTTTGGAACGTTTGTTGAAACAAAACAGCATAAAAGTTGAAAATAAAATTCTTTGAAAATTCGGGATTATATGCATCACGCTAAAAATGTATTGGTCTTACACTGAAAACAGTATCTGATGTGAACACCATATGACTTCGTTATACGGCCTTTTAAATTACACACATTTTCTGCTGCACTTCATTTAAACTCATTTCCTCGAGTTTCATTAGAGATATATTTCTCATTCAATCAATTCAGTGCTCATTTTGCAAGGCAAGAAAAATTCAAATTACCTTCTTTAAAAATTGTAATAGTTAAGAGCAGCTAAAAAAATACAGTTTTTTAAATTAAAATTAGATCTTCTGCGCCAAAACAAGCAATTCGGTCAATACGTAGAAAGACCAGATTTTCGGTCCACAAAATTGGAAGTTAACTTTCGGTTCTGCTGTGCTAAAGGACACTGAAGCTGGTGCACCAGCTGACTTAATTCACTATTCTACGAAGATGTTCAAATGTAAAAAATGTTGACCTACTTAGGCCTAGCGCCACTTAATTTTTAAATTGTTGATGATTCTACTACTACATGCAAATTAACTAAAGGCTCAAAAACGTTAACCGGAACATATGAACAACATAATTCAACCACTTTTAATGCAAAAAGTGCACAAAAATACACAGTTTATCAACATATAAGAATAAAAATACTGAAATCACTGAGCCCAGTAACAAAGTGGGAATATACACACACAGACGTTTGGTGCGACCGATCGCAGCGAAAAAGGGAGGTGCACAGCTATATATTATAACAATCCCATATCTAAAATTTCAACATTCTACGGTTACTCTTTTTTTTAGCTTTTTTAGCTTTTTTTTAGCTTTTTTTTAGAGTCTGCGAGATACATACTACATACAGACTTCACGAAAAAATCTCTTCTGAATCCATTATAAATGGGTTTGGCAAATCCGCTTTGAAAAAAAAGAGTTCTTTATTCTATTCGTACGTGCAGACGTCACGCAAAACAATCCTTCAAAAGGATTCGAGAATGTCAAAATGGCTATTTTCTTTGAAATACGGTACCCGAAATTTTTCTCGATTACAATACTTCGTACAGGGAAGTAAAAAGAGAAACAGAGGGAGATAACCTAATTATCCGAATTTTTCCGTATCCAGATGGGTTCAGGTGACAGCCCGAATAATTACTAAAACTGGAAATTTGTCACGAATCAATGAAAATTTATCAAATCATCCTAATCCCGACAAAAATAAAACAGTGGAATGTCTTCTGCCTCAGATAACAGAATATAGATAGATCTTCTCTAGGTTTGATTCTCGGTAGTGAAAGGAAGTAGCTGCATGGATGCTTATTCGTTTTCCTACAAACATACATGAGCCCATTTCCCTAAAATTCTCCCACCAAGGTCTTCCGCCTAAAATAGTTACCAACTGAGCATATTTGTGTGTTAAATTAATGCTTATTTTCAGAAAACAGAAGAAAATACAAATATTCAAGATATCTTCTTCTAAAGGGCTAAGAATGGCTTCCTCAATGTTCACTTTATTAAGATGAACTGCATCCTTGCAGATAAAATATAGTTTAATCTCTTGTTCTGATTATGTTCAATTAAAATTCCTTTTAGTAAAGCAAAAAATATCTAAGAGCATATTTAAAATCGAATTTCAACCATTTAATAAAAATTGTTTTAAAAGTGATTTTCCCACCTCTTCATTTATGTTATAATGTCCAGTTAGTACAGCTGAAACGTATTGCTAATTTAGATTAGAAGCACTGTTTATGGGCTATCATTATATACAAAATATTTAAATATGTGGAAAGTATTTCGAATTTAATGCTATCGAAGACACACTTTTGAAAAGTATTAATACCAATCCAAACTTTACATTGTTATGTAAAACATTAACAGTGTTAAACCTATCCATACAAATTTTAATCATTTTACTCTAATAAGTACTGCTAACATTACCTTAAACTTAATTTTGACATTAAAGCGGCATTCTGAGCTTACATAACACTTTTCTTTAAGTGACGATATTCTATCGAAGCATACTAATTACATCGTATAGTGAATACAAAAATATATACTCAAAGAAAACCTAAGTTGCTTTACGCCATTATTTGCCAATTAAACACACGATGCTGCGGCCTTAAATAAAGAGAACGGAGAATTTCGAACGCAATCAGAACCACAACTACATTATTCTTCCAAAGTTTTATCTGATAACAACAATCAGAACTCACCCGAATTTGCACAGCATCTCTAATTTAAAGCAAAGAAATCCTGCGGCTTGTTTGCTGTGCGTTTTCGTTTGCGTGCCAGGGAACCCCTCATGCAAAATAAACACCACGATTGAAAGCTGAAAAAGAAAAGGAAAGTAGGAAACAACAACAAAAGCTAAATGTATATCTTCTTCTTTTTTCTTCCCTCCCCGTAATGAGAAAAGGTTCGATAAATCAAGATGGTAGACAAAAGAATAAAAATAACAACGAAAGAGAAGAGAAAATGAAGCAGCAATACGTCTTTCTATTTTTGGATATTTGGAGGCAAAGCCTTCCTGATTCGTTGGGATTAAACCTTTTGTTTTCTTCGGGTTTTTTTTTCGAGGAAGGAAAGGAAAAAGAGTACTTTAAGCTTGACTGTTCGGTTTCGAAGCTATCTCATTACACTGATGTATCATCCTTTGATGCATCACTGGTAGAATGAAGGCAAAGTAACTTGAAGACCAAAATCCAAACAATAAATTTCCTTACTCACTCTATTTTTCTCTGGTATTAAAAATGAATAGGAATCCCGCTCCTCTTTATTCGACAAATGCAATAAAAAGTGTTAAATATGCATCCTCTAAGTTGAGCAAACAGGTTAAGAATTAGCCACACGGCAAGAGGATAGACTACCATTCACACAACAATGAATACCAAAACCGGATTTACGCCAGACTTGTAAGACATTGTATATAGGATATAGTAAGCCTTTGGGAAAGTCTCAATATTCCCATGGAAATCAATAAAAAATATTTCACATGAGTTAATGATGACTGTTCACCTGATATGAGGTACAGTAGGAAACTAAAATGCTTTAAATATTCGCAGCAGAGTACTTCATATTTCCAGTTTTCATTTTTTGTCATAACTATAAATCTATTGTTCTATTGTTACTATAAATCTTTTGTTTCTTAGTTGTTTTATAAGATCCTTTTTACAACTCGCGCTCATTTTATTAATTTATTTCATGTCTTTCAAAGATGAATGAAATGCAACCCTTTAATATTTATCAAAATGTTCTATTCAATAAGAAATCAATTTATTAAATCAATCAAATCCCTGACAATATTACTACAAAGAAGTTGTATATGCTACAGTGAACTTCCTAAAATAAATTTAACGTAGTCCTTAAAAAAAATCTGAAAGCTTTTAGATTAGAGCGTTCTTTTCATTCACACACACATGCACATTTCGAGTGCATCTCAGCTAATGTCCCTTTAAGCTAAAAATACTTAAAAACAGTATATCTTTAGAATTTCCGATAAACAGTTTCGCGCGCTACCCCGCACAGTATTGCCACTGCTCACTTTGGAATCGTTGACTTTGTTAATTAAAAATTTATTAAAGTTTTCTATTGGGAAATCTAATACCAACTCTACTGCTGAAGGCAGTAAGTTACAATAGACTTTCTGTTCACAATCGGTTTATTGTAAAGATGTAGATAATGCGAATATTTATAAATGAAATTACCCATTAATATCTCAGAAATAACCTCATTTTATCCTAAAATACCTATATCTCAGTAAAACCATCACTAAGAATTCGTGTTTCCCACATTTATAAATAAATATTTTTTTTTTCCTTTTTCAACTTTTGTAGCTACACTTTTAAAAATTTGGATTCAGAACACAATCTCGGACATCATTAACAACCCCAAGACTACTTGGACTAATCCCCAAAATTTGTTAACCTTAATGGGACGATCATTCTTCAAACTGAAGAACAATATCGGTGCGATATGGCCAGCGGCTGCGCGGTGAGATAGTTTTCCCGCAAAGCGGGTCGAAAACGATGGGCTTAGGGTTGCCAGGATGTGTCAGAGAAAGACAGGATTGCCTGATTTGGCACAAAATCGCCCATTTGGCGATATGTCATAGGAGAAGAGAAAACATTCTAGAATACATTCTTAGCGATTTTCTCGGGAATATTCTCGAAGGAAGGTTAAAGCTATATAATACCCTGCCTGTACGGGAAGAACGTAGCGTCTTGAGTTCAGAGATTAGCTTGAGTGCGATCGACAGAGTTCGGAAGCTGTACTTCAGTGTTTTCCCGTGAAGCTGTCTTTACCGTTGCAGCCTGAAGGCTGTGTTGTTAATTATTTCCGCGTGTTTGTAATAGTTTTTCGATGCGTGTAAACGAGCCTTTGGAACCGTACTGCGTAATAGTGCTTGCTGGCGAATAAATTGTATTTTGATTCTTCATAAAGTGTTATCATCAATTACTCCAAATCCACGAACCCGTAGAATGCAACAATATTAACCAGGCATTTGGCGGATTGATTTCTGTGTACTATTGGTGAAAGCTTCTGAAATCTTTCCCGATGTTGCCGCATCGGTGCTACTGCTAATATTTTCAAGTAGTTATTTTTTCTGAATTTTTCTGTCATAAACAAGTTTTTTTTCCCCAGTATAACAATGCTGCAGTAAATTCAGATTTCTTCAGTTTCATAGCCTCACAATTATTCTGGTTTTCAATAGTCCACGCCGCAACTATAACTGGATGTGTTATATATAGCTCGATGCAGGTTAAAGATCTAACCTTGGACACGTGATCATATTGAAATGAAGTTTCAACTTAATATGCCATTCATCATTTTTCTCGACAGTTTAATATACTATTTATTTCAAATGTAACCATAACTATGATTCCCTCTGTAGTTAAAGAAATGTTTTAAAAGCTTTATATTCATACTTACTAACTGCATTTATTAGAAGAATTTGCAGTTTACTTTTGTAAAGGAATGTTACATCAAACTTGGCGCTCAAATTACCTTCAGCTAGACTATTAAATCGGAAAGGCAAAATGCTAAATTTCTGCATATTAATTTATTCACTTGAGGAAAAGAAATCTTACCGAAAGGAAATAAAAAAACACATATAATAAAAGTACATTCTAAGCATCTGCTAAAACTGCATAATGAAGTTTCCAGAAAACAATTTTAATACTGAATAAATCACTTTTATTTATAACCCTAACATCGTTATTTAAATATTTTAATCACTTTATTTAATCTCATTAAAACTTTTAGGCATTATAATTAAACACGAGTTTAAATTATGCCCGAAAGAATCAAGGATATCCTGGACATGAATTACCGTAAGCAAATGTAGTACAAATATTGGTATACATAAAGCTGCTTGAGATTATAATTATTCATTCATTAATATTAAAATTCTAATGCGGCAGAAAATCGAATTCTTGAACGTGAAGAGAGGTATTAATAGAGAAATTAAGCGCATATACTTAAAATTTTGATGTGATTAAACAAAATTATTTTAGAAAACATTGATTTTAAATGGAGAGGCTTTCTAAGTGACTCGTTGTCTTTTTAAATGCAAAAATGTTTTTTGAATGAAATCAGTGTCCAATATAGGGTGAATGTTAAAACTCATATTTTTTTCACTAGATGTGATATTACTAAGGAATTAATACTCGTGCTTTGAATGTAAAAATAATTCATTACACAAGGAATGAAGATTAAAAATAATCACATCAAAATTTTAAAAATATGCAGTTAGAGTAATTTAAAACTCTAAATATACATCTTAATAATTTATATATTTAGTTTTTTTAATTGCATACCTAATTGATACAGTTTATATTTAAATTTAATTAATATTATTTAAAATATACCCAACTGGCAAAACTCATAAACATTTGAAACATTTTTAATCAAAACATGCTTCTAACTCCATCTGTTACGAATCACAGTACAGAATAATCTTTTCGTTTCTTACATTTGTAACATACTGAAATCAGGCTAATACTATTTATTGCCTGTAAGTGATTAGTGATAAGATTGCATTTCTTTTCAGGTCTTCAAAACGTATTTATTTCATAACGTCTGTTATTAAAATTTTCCACTTCATGGAGTTCAATTTTCTTTTTAATTTCCTTAAGTTTCTTGTAATTAATTCGTGAAATATTTAATTTGTTTTTCGCTCGTGGTACATTGACTTAATAATTACTGTATACAAATAATAATTACTGTATACATAATTATAAATGTTCAAGTGAAAGAAAAAATGGCAGACTCCCTTTCAAATTAAATAATAAAAATGTCTAATTTTAGGAAGAAAAAGCATCCGAAATACCAAGACAAGCAAAAAAATAAGTTTCTTGAGTCAAACAATCATAACGAATGCAAGGGATAATTTCTCAAAGGAAATCAAAGATTAGAAGAATTGCTACTCTAGCAGACATACAAATGATTAAAAAGAAAAATAAAAATGAAAGAAAGAAGAAATAGTTTTATTGCTTGATAAAATGCAATATTACAAACAGAACTTTTATATGAAATTGGAAATTAAAAAAAAAAATCTTCTACAATTTTAATTTATTATATTTTATTGTGGTGGAATTGGAACCGAACTTTCTAGATCTGCAGATATGTCTCTTCGTAACTTTTCCGTTTGCTAGTATAACGTTGCACACTATATTGCATGTTACCTTTAGATTTATAAGGCTGACTGGCGTTGGCATTATCTGAACCCTGCATTGATAATAGATGTATCTGATAAACAGGTGTTATAAATAACTGAATTATTTACACTATGTCTTATATCAGTTAGTAACAGAATGCCGTATTTTCCTGGTGGAGCCTCAAGAAATCTCTGAATTATGAGCATTAATTCATTTTTACAGAATTTCTTCGCGACTTCTTTCTTTTTTAAAATCAGTATCCATAACAAATATGTGTTAAAATTCTCGTAAATAAGAACTATAATTTTTCATCAGTGTCGCGCAAAATATTTTTAAAACTCACATGTTTCTTTCAAGCCCCATGAATCACATTACATCCCCCATAAAGCATGAACATGATTCTTCAACAATGCTTGTTTTCTTCATCTGCCTTTGGGTCTTCATAAATAACAACTTAACGACCACTATTTTCACGTTTATGCCAGCGCCATCTATTAGCAACGACAATAAGCACATGGCCTCTCATTTTATTCTAGATAACTACGAAGGTTATACAGCGGAAATAAAATGCTAATGTAATATCGCGGGGGCAGTGGGAGTTTTGTATTGGTAATAAAGGGCCAAGCTGGCCGTAGGAATGAAGCTAATAAATAAAATTAAGTTGACTCGAGATAATTCCAGAGTAGTAGCTTGCATTTGAGCATGCACCAGATGTTTTAACAATTTTTTTGGGCCTGTTGTTTGTAATGGGTAAGAGTTTCGAAAAAAGAAAATAAAAAAATCAAGTCATAAAAGAATACGTAAGAGTTTATTTTAGTTAGCTTCATTACGCAAAAGAAAAAATAACATAGAATGAGAATGTGTTATGCAAAAAAATGTACGAATTACTCAATAATTAATGGTTTTATAGCATAAAGAAAATATGAAACATCGCTTTATTCATAAAATTCTTGAAATGGTAAACTTTCTGCTGGAACTGATATAAAATTAGGTTTTTGAAATTTAGTTGAGCCAAGAATATTCTGTCAGTGTATTTATCAACAAATACAGCATTTTTCACAATGTAATTCCAGCACATATAAGATGATTTTAAATTGTCTACTGATGAATAAAACACTGTAGTTCCATGTATCACGCACCACTATTTTTTACTTCATTGTAGCTATCATTTGAAAAATAAATCATATGACAGCTCATTAAATAGAACTGCAATACTTGTTACTGCACCATACTCTCGTGACAGGGTGCAATCTGTAAAGAAACTTTCACTTTTTGAACTTATTTAAACACTAGAAAAATACCTACAATCATATCTTCAGAGCGTCAATCATGAATGCAAAGTTTTTATTCCAAAGGTTTTAAACAACATGTAGTATGATCACAAAGCATATCGCATACAGATCACCTAAGCAGTGTTTGGATGAAAGTTTTAAGTTACTAGCGTTTGCACTGAGTTCCTGAGGAGAGTTTGAAAGTCATTTTCACAAGATCTATGAGGACTGTTTCAAATACATTGCATGAAATGACAATATCGCTAAACAGCAAAGTTTTTTTTTCGTGTTTAATGTCAGACTAGACCGTGATTTTAATCGACCGCCCACGAAGACCGCCACTTATAAATGCTAGATTATATATACACATTTTATTCTGGATTTTAGTATAACCTTTAATTTAATACGACTTTGATTGATTCTATACTCAAAATATCCCTTAAAACATTAAATATTATCAAATTCTCCCTCACCATTTTATTGCGAGACAGGGAACCTGATCGATGTCTGATGCTTGGCCTTAAAGTATAACTAACCGTGCAATAGAAATTGTTTGGAGGAAAAACACAAATATACGTAATACTGGCTGTTTTCAATGAATGAATTTATTCACATTGAAAATTTTTATAATTCTTTCTTTCTTATATAGCAGGGGTGGTACACGTACATAGCGTACGTTTGGTGTATAGCACGGCTCGCGAAGCCGAGTGGTGCAGCTCTTACAAAATAAAATATAGGTAGGAAATATGGTAAACTAAAACTACTCAGAGTCCAAAAGAAAGTAATTAATTATTTCACTTCTTTCTACAAAGTTATTACCAAACTCAAACTGATCAATGTCCAAACGTAATTAATTTATTTCATTTCTTATTAGTATAAAAAATATACAAATCAGCTTTATGATTTAATTTAGTAATAGTCTGTTAATTACTCATTTTTAAAAACCTTCTCTTGGTGAACTTCCATATTGGATAACTGCGCATTTTCGCTTCAGCTCTCTTGGCAGTCAAGGCGCTATTTTTCTCCGTTTGCTTTGCCGTGCTGCTAACTACAGTGTCTCAGAAAAGTGATGGGACACTTGTGCTTTACAAAAGGAAACCGTAATAAAATAAATTAAAAAAACATGTACAAATTTTTTGTGGGTGTGTTTCATACTTAAATTTAGTAACAATCATTACATAACATACATTTTCTCAAAATATTAAAATATTAATTTAATAAAAATACAATTGTTTAGAACGGAGCAAAAAATGGCTCACATAAGTGATGGGACACCATTAGACTATGCAACAAAAATCGTCTAAAAATATTTTTTGGGGTTTTTATTTTTACTCAAAAGCAATTGGCAATAATTTATAAAATCGTCTGCATTATTTCTTTCCAGTTTGTTTTGGAATTTTTGTGTTTTTTAGCTCTGTGCAGCCATGAATGCTAAACGAAAAGAAACGTTGCCTGAAATTCGAAAATTAGTTATTAATTTGCATATTGAACGTGGAAAATCTATTACAGAAATTGCTGAAACAGTTAACTTGAGTCATTCAACAGTTTCCAATATCATTAAACGATATAAAAAGAATCATATGATTCAGGATAAAAGAAGACCTGGCCGACCATCAAAGCTATCCAATACAATAAAGCGAATTATCGTTCGAAATATTAAAAAAAATCCAAGAATGAGTGCTCCTAAAGTTGCTGCTGATTTACAAGCATTATATGGAGTAATTTTTAATCCTGAGACTATTATAAGAGTAATTCGATCTACTGGATATCACGGTAGAGCAGCCAGGAAAAAATTCTTCGTAAGTGGAGGAATAGAAAACTCAGACTGGCTTTCGCAAAATCCAACGTAAATAAGAATTTTGATAGGACAATGACCCCAAGCACACTGCTTTGAACGTTAGATTCTGGCTGCTGTATAACTGTCCTGAAATAATAAAAACACCAGCACAATCTCCAGACTTAAATCCCATAGAGAATATTTGGCAAGAATTCGCAAACACACCATTTCTTCAAAACAACAATTAAAATCGGTGCTTCAAGTAGAATGGGGTAAAATCATTCCAGAAATCACAAAATCATTATTCGAATCCATCCCAAGAAGATTAAATCATGTTTTAAAAGTAAAATGAAATCCAACAAAATATTAAAACCTTTTAAAAAGTAAAATACTTGGATAAATATTTGGTTTAAAAGTAAGTGTCCCATCACTTATGTGAGCCATTTTTTGCTCCGTTCTAAACAATTGTATTTTTGTTAAATTAATATTTTAATATTTTCAGAAAATGTATGTTATGTAATAATTGTTACTAAATTTAAGTATGAAACACACCCACAAAACATTTTTACATGTTTTTTTTAATTTATTTTACCACAGTTTCCTTTTGTAAAGCACAAGTGTCCCATCACTTTTATGAGACACTGTAAGCCGTTATCTAAAATGTGATACTCTGTGTAAAATTGCGGGCTGCGTATTGTGCTCAAGATCATATGTGATAAAAGAAATATGCTTTCGATAATTAGTTCGTGTCCTGCAATAAAAAATATGTTCAATTCGGCCACATCTCTCTGCAAGTCTCTGCTTTGTGCGTCATCTCTCTAACTACGCAGTAAAGTCTCTTCAAGTCAACGCAGAGAACATCGTCAATCCGTTGCAGCTAAGTCATTTCATATTATTTATATATTGTACTGATTCTATGAAACAAGTTTGTAAAGAAATTCTTTGAAAGTTAGATTTGCTTAAGAATGCTTTACATGAAGGTTCTACCCAATTTCTGAATCATTAGTAGCGGGAGGAAGTAAATTTGAACTAAAATTCTCTGAGCGGAACAGAAAACGCACGTAATGCATCGGACACATTTAATATCATATAGAATTTGATACACGCTAAAAATAATTTATAAGTTGATTCAACATCCGAATAGATGAGAAGTACACGGTAATTGGATGCTTTGGAAATTCCTAATAAATTTAATGACCGTCACAGCTTAGAAGACGATGTTACTTTTAAAAAATGTCGAAAATCCGTAAAATTTCGCAACAGCAGATATGCAGCTTTCTTGCTTTGGAACGAGTGAGCAAGGGAATAACGGGAAAATTTTGAGGTATCAGAAAAACGATTTGAATTTTTGCGACTTAGATTTGAGAAGAATCTGATATTTCATGACAATGCTGTGGTAGATCATTATTTAGAGAAAGGTATGGTGCAAGAATCGAAGTATTTAAAAATTTAAAAAGAGTATTTTTTATCGTATCTTACTCATAATTTTGCATTGTCTTTGAACTGTCATTGAATGATTGTTTAGAATCAGACGTTTCCATTTGAAACATGTTTCACAACTTTCAAAATGCTACAAATATGGGCTTGTGGCTTTTGTAAAATTTAGTTGCGACTCTCAGCGTTTCCTGAATTCTAACATGGGGCACTTTCTGACATGAATTTTCACCACCCATGGCATACAGGATTCTGAGTTCACATTCAGCAGATGTAGTTTTGCGGTGATAGGAATACCCTACTTTTCTGTTTGCCCATTTCAAGCAGATATCACGTATTATTTAATATTCAATAAAGAATTATACCTACAGTAAATTTATGTATTCAGTTTTATATATTTGTGAGTGTAATACGTCGAGCATTCTTGCTTAAAACTTTCGTGGATAAATGCATATTTATTAAAACTAAATCTTATTATAGTAATTTAATAATATTCGGGGCTTTATGAAGCTCAACCATCTCCAACAATTTTCTCAACATAGAATTTTCTTAGTTTCCAGAAATCTGAAGTTACATCTTCAGTAGCTTAAAATCCTACCTGAATTTGGCTCTCCTTGTTTCATATTTGGTCTGTCGGAGGCGGCGCCATCTTCAGCTCGGACCAAAATGGCGTAGGCTTGCTTCTCTTCTCTGTCGAATTCTACCCTGGTGTAGATTTCGCCAGTTTCCCTGTCGATGGTGAAGAACTTGTCTCCTTGATCCTTAGACTCGATGGCATAATACACCTGGAATAAAAAATTTGAGCTTTAAAACTGTCCCTTTTCAAAGATAGCCAATATTAAAATGCATTATGTTTCAGTTGCGAAGGTATAATAATATTACAGTAATAGTAGTAATAATATATAGTAATACTAATTGTCCTTTCTACCTCTGCTCTCTGTTTCTGTCTCTAACGAACTTTAAATCTCATTTTTAAAAACAAAATAGAAAATAAGGAGAAAAACTATCTTTGTAATCATTTCAACAACCTTGAATTTTATCTCACAAGAGACTAACAAATATCGAAACATATTAGTTCTCCTTCTCAGTTTTCTTGAACAATTTCACTTCGCCTTTCCTCTGACAACAGATGATAAACAGGAAAGCTCATTTTCTAAAGTACTTACATATGAAACTAATTAAGCCAAATTAGAATAGACAAAAGCTACTGCTATTTTACAAGAATAAAACAGCAGAGTAAGAATAAAAAGGTCAACTAAGCAGCCGTTTTTTTTCCATGGAAATTTGGTTATTCTAACCTAAAACTCTATTTCTACGTATTTTTACCATCAAAGTTTCAAAGCGAAGATTAAATATCTCAACTAGTTTGCATCAAACCCTGCGATTTCATCATTCTTTTTGGTAAAATTGTGGTATATAACTTTTATTATTATTATCAGCAGCAACATCATTATTATTGCGATAAATACACTGCTAGAGTTTTGGATAAAAGCTTAGGAATTACAGCAATATATTATTGACCTAGTGCGCCAACAACCCTTTTGAATACAGAAATGAATGATATGCGAACTGTTTAAGATACACGTAATTGTAAACGTATTGTTCATTTGTCTATGTTGCGCTAATTAAATCTATATTTTTTCAGATATCTTGGATGAAATTGAAAAGCGACTTGAACGTATAAGTAAAAAGGAAAGACAAGTGAATATGGTTTAGATACTTCAATACCTATTATTGTCAGAAACCTTCATGAAGATGTTTTTGACACGTAAAAAATACTTTTTACATTCCACTAAGTCCCTCCTCCAAGTATCATAATTTTTGCGTTCATTTTAAGAATCTTCATGAAAAGAAATTTACAAAACGGAAATGCTTTCGCATTGGAGAAATATAAAATATTTACTTACTAACCCTAAAGTGCTGGTATTCAAATATACATAGATTTTTCTACAAAGTCTGATTTAAAAAGATATGTTCGACAATAAAATGCCGGTAGTCTGAATTTAAAATATATTGTCAGAGCTAACATTCTAGCATTCAGATCGATGTTTTTAGCATTATAGGTTTTCAGTACATCTCTAAGACAATTTAGTTTTTCGATTTTATTCTACATTCAATCAGACTAAAATCGAAATCGCTTTTTTCTGATATGTTACCTTAATCAGTCACATCTCTTACGCAAATTAACGTTCTAATCATTACGTTCTTTAATTAAAGCCGTATTTATTAGATGCTAGTTTGTGGACAATTCATGAGACATACCGTCATAAAACATGATTATAACATAGTACGTAAAAGATTGCATGCGTAACATACGTATGATTTTCGTATAACATACGTATAATTTTCAGTATAACTTACGTATAATTTTGCGTATAACATAGGTAAAAGTTTTGTATAAATATCTTAGACCTACTTGCGCATAATTTCTTTTTCATATAACAATGCAAAACTATTTCATGAATTTTGAATTTGAATCATTAGAATTTTTGTATTAGTTTATGCTATGTATCACACACGCTATACGATAGCAGTAGGGTAGAAGACACAGCTTTAAAGTATATACAGACTTAAGCGATAAAATTTTAATCGGTATTTCGAATCAGCCTAAAACTTCAAGGTTTATTCAATTTCTAAATTTGAAGCTAAGATCTTCAAACTTGGAAATTGAATAAACTTTAGCTTTAGCTTTCCCAATTTCATTCCACATGTCTTAGATAGTATCAGAAGTCACTGAATAAAGTAGAAGTTTTCACCGGAAACTTAGCCCAATATTTAACGAGTTTTCCTTAGCACGTTAATTTTGATTTCCTCTCAGCATTTTCGAACGAACAGTCGTTATTTTAACCCTTTCTTGAAAGTTTTATTAGAGTATATAGTTGCCAACGTTGATAGTAGTGAAGCTACCTGCTTTTAATTCTGCTGATTATTATGACCCTATAGAAACATACATAACAAAAATTCGGTTTTGCTAAGAACGGTATTACTTTTGTAGTTCAGATTTAAGAAATAACGAACGTAAACATTTTTTCTAGTATTAAGTATTAAATTTAATAAAATAAGAAATTAGCAATCCATAAGAAATAGTTTAATAATAACATGAAGTATTTTGTCGTGTTAAAAGAGTTAAACATTTAATAATTACCGTTAATATGCTGACACTAAAACGCCCTTCCGTGAACCAAATGTGCTATAATTGACTAATTGACTGTTGGACGGACAAGAATAATTACCTAAAAAAATAATAATTCCTGCTTCTAAGCTAATGCTATACACAGGAATTGTGAAACAATGTTTCTTCCGTCAAAATAACTAATTGCTTTCACTCAAAAGTTGTATCTATATTTTTGATTTCTTTAATGTTATTCACCACTAAGAAAATATTTCATCTTAAGATATAAATCAGTTAAGATTATTCTGCGATTGAGCATAACAAAATATAGAACTTTTTCTTTTTCTATTCTGTAACATTATTAAGATCAAATGCGGTCGATTGTTTATTTAATTTCCTCGCAAGGAGCGAAATAATTTACGTGTAATGAGAAATTAACAAACGTTGCAATCCTGCGTTGTCTAAAATTAAAAAGATTATTAATGCAATTAAAAGAGTCTTTGATTAATCCGCATTTCTAATTAGATTGTGGAGCGTAAGTTCAAGCTACCCATCTAACGTGGCACTGCATAATTTCATTGCAGCTGAAATTATGTATTTATAAGAACTGCGCTTCCCCAGACTATTTTTCTATCCCGGGAAATTCATACACAAGATAGACACTGTTATAATGCAAATTAGTTAACGATTTTCATTAGAGGTGGAGTTTGTTAGCATTTGCAAGAGAAAGGAATGATTAGGCACACGATGCTTTTTTTGCCTTTGCATTATTACACTTTCCTTGCAAATTAATGAGTAAATAGTTAAACAACTTTGTTTACAGTGCACAATAATCTGAGTTATGAATGTTAGAAGTAATGTATAATAAACTAGAAATCCATTCCAAATTTAAATAGTAAATATTTACACATTTGATCATAAAAATATACAAGATTTATTTACATGAGTTTACAAAGAATTCGGTGTTTTTTAACGAGTGTAAAGAGTGCTTCATTATATATTCGAACACTATAATTGTATAATAAGAGAATTTATCCTGCACACCTTTTTTTCGTAAGCACATAATTTCTTCCTATTAATTGTATTCATTCATCGTTATCTTTGGAAAATCCTGTAAAGAGGGTGAAACTCATACTTTTGTTCCTCAATAATGGTAGCTATTTTGGCGAAACAGTTTTACAATTGCCATTGCTATGTAAGTATATGTTCGCATTTCCTGCATGTTTTTCTTTCATTTTGTATTATGTAAATTTTAGTACATTTACTAAGTATTGTTATATATTTCTTTCCTATTAAATACGTCAAAGGAACTTATTACTTCTTTTAATCGTGTTCACTTCAAGAATCTGTTATCCCGACAAAATAGAAATCCTTCAGGGATATATTGTTTGCAAGCCAACAAATGCATAGACATAGCTCAAGCGCTTTTCTATCATTTGGCTTTGCCATTTTTAATAGCTGTCTTCGAGGTGTTATAGTGCAGTCTGAAATTTTCAAATCGCAATTTACATTTAGATATATTTTTTCATTTACTTATTTATTTATTTTTTGTATAGGACGAGCACATGCACATTATATATAATCTAAATACTAACTGTGAAGCTTATTAATTCTGTGAACTAAAATTTTCTAAATAGAAACAAGCAGATTATCACATAAATGTTTTAATTATCTTTTCAATACATATTATAACTTTAAAATATATATTTATATTTTGAAGTGGTATTTCCTCCGTCAATATTTTCCCACGGTACGGATGCTTTTAATTGTGCGCAAGCACAATTAAAAAATCTAAAACAATTTAATACAAATTTTGTTTTAGATTCCGATAAATGTAAGCGATACATCTTTTCCAAAGTTCGAAAGTATTTTTAAAGCAGAAAACTCTATTGAATTACTAACACATTCAATTTTCGAAATTCATATATGATATTCTATTTCTGATGGTAATAAGATGATGCGAGACTTAACGAAGACTGTGGTAAAATTTACGATGAACAACACAATGCTAGACTATCTGTTGCAGAAGACCATTTGTGATAAGCTGTCTATAGAAAAATTTGCGAGGGTTGTAGCTTAAAAAGTTTGTCGCTTTCTATGCACTTTCCCAAAATATCAAGAATTCTTGTGTGGGGATTTTGGGGGACAAATTCTCAAAAATTGATTAAGTTACCGTAAACTATATTCTATCTGGGTTCTAAAAATGCTATTGGACGAGCACAAGAAAACACGGATTGGCTCTTATCCCGACATTCTTCTCGAAGGCAAAGAATTCAATCACATCGTTACAAGTGACGCAACATTTATTTCCGGAGCAAATGCAGAGTTGAAATGCCAATCTCTGGAACAGACGTACTTCAGACGCCAAAAATCGAAAAGTCAGGAAACTGATTTGAGCCAAAAAGATCATCCGTGTGTTGGTTTGGAATCGCTATGGAATTTTGCTTACAGAAGTTTTGCAATAAGCTCGATTAGAAAGCGATCGAGTGAGAATTTTAAAAAGGTTTCTAACAGAAATTCAAAAAAGCGATGAATCCCGTTCAAGATATACTACTGCTTTACGACAACGCTTGACCGCGCAACCAATATATGCCTCAAGTATTTCTATTTTACTGGAATAGCAAATCCTCGAAGTGAAAATAATAAATACTAACAAAAACAAGAAGTTTTCTTCGATATGTTAATTAATACAAATGAAATGTATATCAATGCATAAAAAATGTGCTAAAATTTACAAAAGAAAAAATCCACAAAATGCAAAGAAATATTTACATTAATGCAATACTAATGTTCTCCAGTTGAAGCACAATTCTATGAAACAAACGGTTCATGCTTCCTGCAGCCAAATTTTAGAAACAAGTGATTTTCATATATTTCTGCATTAGATGATGCTGCTAGTCGCACAGTGATTACACGATGAAGAAATAAAACGTGCTGCCCCACCAATATAGTGGTTAGCGTCGGTGACTGGGTCAACTGCTCTGCGTACGCCAAATACTCTTTTTAAAATTCTCCTCACATTTGGATCACCTTTGCACAATATGCAAGCAAGCCTTCACTTTGTATTATTGCGTATCGTTTATACTCGTCATCGAATCAAGAAAGCCCATCAAGAGATTTCCGCAACCGATTTTGTACCTCTTCTGCGTTTTGAGGTCGGGGGTGAAGTTCGAGCCTCGTCCTGTATCTTCTCCTGCCGCCGTGCTGTATGCCGTGCTTTTTTTTTTCTCCTGCCACCATGCTGTATGCCAGGCGGTTCAAAAATTTCGTGAGATACCTATCGACATGTACATCAAAGAGTTTGTGAACATTATAGAATTGAAACTCCATATTCGCTAAAATAGCTTCTACTGGTATCTACATGCATGCGAGTAATATAAGCATGGATGGTAGCTTCACCAAGTTTGAAATTCGTCGACCTCGTGCTTTACTGGAGATGTGCGTGCGTTAACGTGCTTCTATCATTTTAAACAATAAGCCTACCTTTCGGCTCAACTATACGAAAATGTTTGCTTTCTCAGGACCTTTTTGGAGAGATGGACACAGATTGTCTTGTTTCGATGTATTCTATCGTAGTGATGCGAATTTCGTCGTGTCATGTGTAAAGAGCATGTTTCAGTAGATCTAGTGAAATTTATTCTGGCAAGATTTAATATGTGTTCCATAATATTCATTTAAGTAAAATAGTGATGCTTAGATATATGAAAATGAATAATTTTCCCAAGTGAAATTTTGATGTCATTATTTAGCGTCTGGCTTCTCTGGCTCTGGATAAGTCACTTAATTTATGTTTCTTTCCTAGGTCACATATCTCATCTTGCATGCATACGTTTTTTCGGGTAATTGCGGACACAAAGTAATCACAGCTACCTATTCAAGAATTAAAATATTATTATTACATTTGGCGCCTTATAACATATTATAGCACAAAACTAAAAACCCATAATTAAAGTGTTAAAAATGATTACAACTAAATGCGTGGCCAAAATGTTAATACCTTTCTCGTATCTGTTGAGAGAAACCTTGAGCCTTAATATCGATCACATGATATATGGTAATAGAAACATCCACAAAGAAATAGGAACATGACTCCAAGCAGAAATAATGATTAGTTACCTAATCTTGGGTTATAGCTGGCTAAGCAGTGTTATTATTATTATTACTTCCCAATTCCCGTTGTCGTTTTTGGCATTCATTTTCCCTTTTCGTCTTATTATCTCGGTCTCGGGTGTTTCTGCACAAAGTGTATTTCTTTTCGGAATATCGCAATAAATATTTTGTACGGAATTAGTTCTATAGAAACATATATGCACAATATATAAATATATCAGAATAAAAACCTCTCCCCAAAACAGTCACATTTGACAGCGTCCCTAAGGAAAGCTGAATTTCAGTGTTGAACGTCACCTTCTTTTGAATGATTACTTCAGAGAAGTAAAGTGTGATTTGGAACCATGTGAAGTCGTTTTAGAGAGAGTATGTGCTATTTTTGCATTTGAAAGCAAATTACGTCAATCAACTATTTAAAGCAATTCATTCGTTTTACTAAATTGAAATTTATTTAATAATGCACTTGCTAATTTTATTATTAAAAAATTACGCAGTAATTACTGAAACAAAAAGGAGAAATCAAACTTTAATTTTATTGCATACAAATTAAAAACTTGTAACATAATTATATTTTATAACAAGTACTAAGTTTTATTGAGTTTTTGTACAATACTTAACTAAAAACACTTAATAATATTAACTCTTTGGTTGAACAAAACAATCAAACATTAAGCTACTGATATTAAATTTTGTTACATTAAAACAAAGCTAAAACCGTTACGCTTTTCAGCGTATTTTACAAACTTTTACTGTCTTTACTTTTCCTGGTACGACAGATGATATTCAACACTGAAATTTAGATTTCCTTAGAGATGTTATCCACTTTCAAATGTGACTGTTTTGGGGAACTGTTCTCTAGGAGACGTTTCTATTCTGATGGATTTATATATTGTGCATATATGTTTACATAGAACTAATTCTGCATAAAATATGCATTATTAGGAGAATTAACTTAGATATACTTGAAAGTAAATGATGCTACAGCTGAAAGAAAATACTGATAATTTCTTTTCAGCAAGACTTTTGTCCTGCTCATTACCACAGAAAGCATTATTAAAACAATTTCAAGAGTATCTCAATCGAAAGTTGCCATTAAGATATGAAGGAAGACGGGGTAATGATGATGGAAATACATTAGTACGATGGCCGCTAGAGTCTGTGTACTTAATCTTACAAGACTTTTTCTTGTTTGTTCTTCAAGGATACTGTTTCGCATCTCTGCTTCGTACTAATCTTCAGAATCATTGCAACCTTATTACCGATGCATCGGTCACAATCACTGATCGCGACCTATTGATTGACGCGGTCTATTGTATAGTTGTCCACAGTATAAGCAAAGGTATACTCGTAGAGCATTCGTCAAACAAGTGAAAACATCATTGATGCATCTGCCTATATTTCAGCATAATAAAGTTTGTTATCGGTTACATTGTCTATTTGTTACGTATGTCTCTATATTTCACAAAATTACGAATAACTCAGTATAATACTCAATATAATACCAGAATTAGCCCAGTATAACACCATTCGATAAAGCAGACTTATGAGGGACGACTATTAGCCGTAATCAAAAGGTTACTAAATAATTTTAGAAATGTGAGATTATAAGAAAAATCATGTTTACGATATTACAGTAATTGATACTAAAATGTTTTCACAAATTTATTTGATATATTATAGTCATTCACAAACTTATCTGATACATTAAAATGACTAGATTGTCTACATTTAAAATCAATATACTTTTCTTTTTATTTCTCACAATCATGATAAGACATCACTTTAATTATGATACAGCCACTGAAAAGTGTTTACCGTTACTTTTCTTATAGACTTGTCTCTGAAAATAAATAAATACATGAATCTGTTAAGTTACCACTTCCTACTTAAAAACAGATAACCTTCGTAAAGTTTCAGTAAATTGTCCAACACCGTCGCTGATAAAACTTATTCGGTTACAATTCGATAAAAATAAAAGTCTCTGTGGAATAAGACTGATTTGCTTCAGATCACTTACGAATCACAAGCCATGACTTTTTATAAAAGTTGTGATTCCTACTTGCTCCTACAGACTGACACTGATCCCTCGAGTCCATCCAAAAATGTCAGTTTCTAGAAATCTCTGAAGAGATTAAAACACTAAGCAGAATGACTGAAATATAGATATATATACACTCCTTCTTTCTACTCGGAGTTTAACCGGGAAATCAAGAAAACCTTAATTATTTCCATTTAATGTACCTAATAGCACTTTTGGTATTAACTGTAATATCACTTTTAGTATCATCTATGAAGAACTAGTTTAATACCTTGGAGATATTTTCTCAAAATAATAACAAACATACAAATCTTGTAAAAGGATTGTGATATAATTTAAGCCATTGACACAGAGACAGGCAAATATTAAGGAAAATATTTCGGATTTGAAGAAGCATTAATGTACATGAGTGGTTTGGTCTTAAGCCTTCAGACACTGGCGAAAATCAAATTCTTAAATTGACTACAGAGCTTTACCGTCAAAACAAACGTGAGAAGCCTTACATTTTAACTCACTGTCTATCATTGTAAGATATGAAAACGATTACTGTTTATACACTGCAACAAAATTAGGGTAAATATTCAATTTATGACGTAAAAGGTAATTCTATAGCAAAATAAGGACGAAAGTTGCAAGACGCGAAATTACTTTTCATGTGTAAACTGGAAATTTGATAGCATTTTTTTACAAATAACTAACACAGATTGGTTTAAAATGAAATGTAGTAATTCTTTTCTGTCAAGAGAACCCGAGAGAAAAAGTATACGTAGCCTTACATTCCTCTCATCTAAACCTCTTACGAATGGAGCAGCTCATTGACTTGCCCAACACCACTCGAAATATGTAGGGCAATAGTTCTCAACCTTTTTTGCCCTATGCACCCCTTTCACCATTGCTAAACAATCATCCCCCTCCCAAAATAAAAAAAATATAGGCACATTTATACAAATTTAGATTTTTTTTAAGTTGTCTTATAAATTAAACAAACTCATGCTGCGTAAGTGTATAAATAACCCAAATAATTTGTGCTAAATATGCTAGTAAGTTAAGCTTAAATCTACAAAACGTGTCATAACTCTTGAAAAAGAAAACCTTACTTCTTGGACTTAAGATGTAAAGTTGGTAAATCCTTATTTCAACAATGCCGGATCCTCAAAATACGGTTAAAACATTGCTTGAATACTAGGCTTTACACTAATTCTGAACTAGGTTTTAAAATGCAAAATAAATTGTTCCGTAACTTCTGAAAAAGAGCCAGTCATAGAAAATAAAATTTATATTCATGTTCAGGAAGTGAAATTTAGTGACCAAAACGTTTATTTCGTCTCTGTTACAAAACAAAAGTGAAAATTTGTGGAACAGATTTACCGATGATCTTTCTAAATCCAGAAAATATTTATCTAATTATGTTCTATAAGAATTATTGACAAATCTAAACAATCAATTAAAAACAATCTGAGTAATTTATCTGTTCTAGTACTTTTACTTAATCTGCAGGTACAGGGGTTCTCGACCAGAGAAGCATTCCCCCTGCGGGGATTTCCTTGCTTCAGGAGGGGGGCGAATGATGTCAGCTTTTCATTTAAATATTTGGTTTTAGTTTGCGCATATGAAAATCTAGTTTTATTCCAGTTTCGGTATTGATCAACATTTTCTATACTTTTTGTTGCTTGATTTATAAAACACGTTAGAAAATAGTCTCAATAAATGTATATATGTACTTTTCGAGTTTGGGACAGGAGGGGAAGCAGTGGTGAAAAGAGTACACGGGTCAAAATAGGTTGAGAACCACTGCGCTAGTACAAATAACACTTTATTGCATGTTCATGTTCTTACAGGTACGTATTTTGGTACGAATGAGCTTTGCACACATATAAATTACACAACTTGGCATAAAACGTGCATGCTTCATACAAGTTGAATGCTTTTTTCTTCCCGTACTCGTACATGTTATACTATATGACTAGATGTAATACAGGTTCAAAACAACCTGTATTACATGTCATATATTACATGGAAGCACAATCAAAAATAAATAAAAATCAGATGTATGGAGATTTCCATTACATCATACTATAATATCCTACTATATATAAGTCATGTTTACAGAAAACATTAATACCATACAGTTGTTAAGAAACACGAGAGATTCTTAAATCCTTGAGGGGTTAGTGATAAACTTTGCCTGATATTGATTTCGTTATAAACATCAAGTCCAGTAGGTTGCAATAACGTAATATAATATAATACATAAGAAATTATATTTGATTTAGTGTATCTTTACTACCAAATATTGTTTCACTGGCATATTGTTAACTGGATATCACTTTTTAGTTAGTTATATATTATTGACAATAACTTGGTAATGCTGAGCTTGAATATTCGAAGGAAACCAGTGAAGAGGCGATCACATCAACAACAGTCAACATAATACGGAGGTAAATAGGTCTACACTTTGCGAACTCCTCTTTCTGACAGTATGGGTTGTATCAAGCACGCAAACTGCTGTATTCACCAGCTGTTCGTTTTCCGACCCATTGAATATAACTGAGCTAAAGGCATAAACATCCACTACACCATTACAAAAGCATTGTTAAACATAATATTGCATATTTAATGCATTACATATTATCATGTTAAATATTTCATCGTTGTTAAGCATTCTATTATACATAAAAAGGTCTTTTTAAGAAATTAATTTTGTACACCAGAATTCTATTATACAACAACACTGTATAACAGAACAGAATAAAATGTTGCGTAATAGAATAGAATTCTATTATACAGCAACGTCTAACAGAATTTACTTTAAAAAAAATGATTAAGACGAACCACAGAATAATACTGCTTTTTCAATTGATATTTTTTATATCTCTAAAAGCCAAAATAATATTTATACCATAAAGTTCTAAATATTTGCTTTACTGCATGTAATGATATTTTGA
>KK119982.1:926496-974671 GCA_000611955.2 Stegodyphus mimosarum
TAATAAATAAAATAAATAAATAAATAAATAAAATAAATCAAAATCTGAAAGAATCCGAAAGTTTCCGAATTTTGCATTAGGCCCAAAGTGTTTAAATTCTGTCTAAAGAGGCGTTTTTTAACGTTTTGTGTATTACCTTTATTTTTTAAATATCATGTTCTTCGCACTTAAACCATAAATTTAATTCAATAGCACTATCGCAAAATAATTTTAAAATGAGGATATCTATAGAATTTCCGATACAGTCTCGCGCGCTAGAAATAAAAATGTGTTTTTTTCGTACAGTGTTGCCATTGCTCGCTTTGAAATGGTTGAGTTTTTTAATCAAAAAATCATAAATGCTTTACAAAATATGAAATAGATATTAGAACAAACTCCAAATTTGGGCTTCCAGATGTCCATATTCGGGTGCAATCAAACGTTATTCAAAATTGGGTTGCTCTAGGTACCATTGTTTTATCAAAATGCGAGAAACATACATACATTTATGCAGATTCTTCATTATTTAATTTCTTTAAATATAATACAGGGCTCTAATATTTAGTGGCAACAGTTTAAAAAGTGAACCAACATTTATAATGAATTAACGCAAAATGCCAAAAGGAAATTAATAATCTTTCTGCGCAAATTGCCCTTTTGGACTAATAATGAAATTTTCTGTACTATTAAATTCTGTGAGCGTCTGTCTGTTTGTTCGTTTGTTTGTTTGTAGCATTATCTTCTCCTAAATGACCGAGATTTGAGTCTTCAGATAGGTACCCTCAGATTCCAAAAAATTCTTGGGAAGCCTTTTCCGACCATTCTCATCTTCGTACAACTTTATTGAGCCGAGATTATTAATTAAAAATTGATAATTCTATTTTCATTTAAACTGTAATTTTTGCCCTCATTTTTCCGAGTGGCAACAGTCTCGCACGCTGGAGATAAAAATCTGCTTTATTTTGAAAAGTGTTGCCACTGCTCGCTTTAAAATCCTAGAGTTTGTTAATAAAAAATTTGTAAGTTTTACAAAATATGAAAGAAAAATAGCGCTGCCAAACATTAAACATATTATTATGCAAGGTCGTATTCTGACTAAGAAAGTACGCGATTGCATGTGACATCGTTATATGTCCGTTATATATCGTTATATGTTAAGTTTTTTTTTCAATGTCAGCATTTTAAATAAATAGTTGCTGTTGGCAACTTTTTCGTTTCAGGTTAGGATAACTAACACGATATGTTATTGCCACGTTAATTATTTTATTGATATTGAGAATAAGTTGCTATTTTACATTAAATTTAAATCATGACGTTATACGTATGCATATTAACCTAAAGTGTCAAAAGTTTTTGTTTCCTGGTTTGGCAACAAAAACTTATTTATGAATTGGCTGTTACTTGGAAAGACTGAACTGATTTCATTCACACTGAAATGTTTTTATATATTTTCTCTTCAGGTGTACATAGAACTTAAAAATTTTGTTTGGGCCGCAGCCCGCTAATGTTACCAACTGCTTTTGTAATAATTATAGTTAAAACATAACAGCTCATATTTAATTCCAACTCAGATTTTGGTACAGAAAAGGCTCAATTCATATGTATGATCCAAAAATCAAAGTATTAAAAAGAGAAAAACATCTTGTTATAGCATGCCAACTTACTTGTGGTTGCGATACATGAAAAATAATGTAATTCCATTAATTGTTTAAAAGTCTACAGCGAATTTTGTATTATTAATTAAAAGTTTCAGGAATTGGAATGATACGTGAAATTTAAAAGAATAATAAACTAGCGTGAAACAAAATAAAATTTATGTAGTGATTGGATAATATTGCATCTTACAAGAGTTGCACAAGCTTATATGCTACACTTATGACACAAGAACGCTTTTAAAATAAATAGAGAGGACTTTTCTCGTTAGTTTTCTTTTTTAATTCCTTGAGATCCTATATATATTTCGGAATTCAGCACGCTTTAGGAAGAGCTGCGTTCTTTTGATGTCCAATCAAAATTCCATTAGAAGATTTAAAGCTTCTAGTACCTTTATAAATATGCGATATCCCTCTCTCTAGGGATTTTTCGGTTTTCCTTAACGTCACTTTTACTAATGTTAGTTTCTTTCGCATAACTTCAAATATTAAATTTGTGAAGTAAGTAAAATCATGAAACGGTTATATAAAAAAAGATTTTTAAGGAATTTCTTCACTCATATTTAATGTATTAATCTAAAAAAGTATAAAATCGCGTCAAATTTTCTTATACATACTGCGAAACGCAATATAAGATGTGTCACATCGAAGATTTATTGATTAGGTAATTTTAACTAAGCCAAAGCAGGCGATAGCTCGTTGCACTCATGTCGCAAGACGGTTCGTATCAAATCACTTAATTAGAGATTGGTGTTACAAATGGTTTATATCGAATGGCTTAATTAGCTGCGAAGTATGTCATATTACGTAGATATTATATTTCTAATTCCATCTTTTCCTAAAACTGTAAATGAGTCCATATCTAGGATCTGCGCTAAAAGCTTAATTAGGCTGTATAATTAACTTTGATTTCGAAATTATTTATTCTAGTAAAGCACATGAAGGCTGTTTGCCATCAGATGTGCATGTTACTCCTCAGTTAAATGAAGAAACCGATCAAACTATAGTGAATCCTCTAGAAGCAACCACCTCCTTAAGATAACCAGCTTTGAATGTGACTAAAGAACATAAATCAACATTGATATTGAACTTCATCTTTCTAAGATAACCACTCCTACAGAAGATTAAAATCCTCTGGAAACGTAGGTGGACTTCTTACAATGGATTCATTGTATTACCGGTTTATAGTAGCCTTTTTATTAACTTCGCATTTCGTATTTCTAAGTTAAATAATTGCAGCTACTCTTCTGCTTACTTTAAAAAACTATGGGCTTTTGATGTAGTCATTTCATTTAATGTGACTAATTAAAAATATATTAAAAATTAGCAAAGAATTAGGCAGATAATAAATTATTTTGGGAAAGCCCATTTTTTTCCTCTAGATCAAGGCTTCTTAAACTTTTTTAGTCGCGACCCCTTTTTATCACTGAGATTTTTTTCGCCACCCCAGGGCCCCATAATATTTAAGAAAATTTTGTGGGACCCCATAAGCATTGCGCAAATCCGATACACATGTGACTGAAACTGTCAATTTTTTCACTTGTAATGTAATATGCTGTTGCAGTTTTAGGTCATTAACTTTAATTTCGAATTTTAAGATTTAGAACAATGTGAAAATTTTAAATAAGTAACAGACGAAATGGCAGCGTCACGTGCAAAGCAAATAAAATGAATGTTTATATTATAAAAAAAATGTGTCGAAACGTTTTCGTTCTTTCTTTGTCTGTACTGTCTCATCTTTATCTATTTTCAGATACGAGTACATTGCGTAAAAATATTTGGTTAATTGTAAAATTATTATAATAAGTTAAAGAAATATCAAAACTGCTAAGAATTTTGTCGACCCCCTGCTGCAGGTCCCACGACCCCCACGAGGATCGCCACCCACAGTTTTTGAAACTCTGCTTTAGATCACAATCATCAAATTCGAACAATAATTAAGCGTGTTAAATAAAATATAGTCTGTTATCAATTGTACTTTTTCATTCTTGAAACCAATTCCCACTGCAATTAGCATGAAACAAATAATGATGCAGAATTGCTTGATCTCTGCTTGCGATCAGTTAAAAATTTCATTTTATCGGTCTCAATGCAAAGCACGAAATCTAGAATTATTTTAAATTCCAGAGCAAATGAAGAGTTTATTTTCGTTGCAATTTTTCTATTTAGATATTTAGTTAATATTTATTGCTACATTTCAACAATTTTAAATAACAATTTTAAGTATTTGTATCATTTTAAATGAATGTTAAATGAGAAATATAAGAAATATAATTATTTCATATTCTTCAAAATCTATATATATGTATTTCATATTCAAAATAATTTCATAGCGAAATAGATCGTATTAAAATTCATAAACGGACTTATCTTACTACAAATCAAGACCTTAAACTCACATATTAATTCAAAATTAAAAACGATAATTGCTGTAAAATTAGTTCGACTAAAATCATCTTCAGTTCAGTAACATACGCTTATTCATTGTTATGAATTAACCATTTTTGCAAACTGGATCAAAAATATTGTGGAAATAAGCATAAAATTCATTCCCGATCTCCAGTTAAAATTCCTTTGTGCAATCTCATTTTAATTCCGAGTAAAAGAATTTCGTATTTTCATTTCCGTAATTCAAATTATGATTTTACGCATACTTGACTCAAAGCTCATCTTAAATTCATTCCGAATATTTTTTTTCTGAAAATTTAATCTTGAGATGCTTTGAATCGAAGAAAATTCCGGAGTTTTAAGAAGTTTAAACAATAAAAGGAAGAAATTGTTTATTCCGAAACTGTATTATGCTGTTTAGAAAAATATAAAATACCACATATGCAGCTTTCGAAAATATTCTAGAATTTAAAATAAAAAATTATTTTCATATCGTTTCATTTTTATTGAAGTTTTCTAATTTTATGTATAATAAATATATTAGAGATTTATTTATAAGGAAAGGATAAAAATTGCGTTTACTGGAAATGACTTAACTCAAAACACATGTGAAAGATATGAAATTCATATATTCTTCCCATTTTAATTTCGTTTACTTCAAATAATTCAAATATGCGTATGACCGCTGTACGTGTAAATACGCTGTCAGATCATTTTGACGTTAAAAATAGCGCTAACTTAAGCTTTCTATTTTCTGTCATCATCATGTTAAGCTGCCAGACATTTCTCATCGCACAGCTTGGTAAAATGCCAGCTTTTAAAAGCATAGCCATTTTATGTTGTTGTGACTCGGCTTACTTGTTCCTCAGTATCTTCAGAACAAGCTCCGAAATTCATCGTGGCAAGGAGTGCAAGACTGCGCCTGTCGTTGGCAAGAGCCTTGAGCACCATATAGGTAACAGTATTGCTCAGTATCTTCCTCAAATTTGATGGAGAGCACTTCTCTCCCACCCTTCTTCCACTACCATCAACCTCTGGAGAGGACTTTCAGCTCGTCGCATATTTAGAGTGTCCTCATGCCGCACGGACACTGTACATTTACAAACATCCATGCTTTCTCCGAGATTCGAATCCCTTCGGTACGGCAGTCAGCGCCGCTAACCACTGTCCCGTTTGGGTGGCAAGATGACATTCTTTTAACGCAAATGCATTGTTTGGATTAACAGGAAAAGAATAACTTACGTATTTTTACGTTTATTAAATTAAAATACAGCTGCCCAGACAGCATAGTGGTTAGGGGAGCCGGCTACGATACCAAAGGGCCTGACTTCGAATACCGGAGAAGTCATGGCTGTAATTGCCCGTCCCTTCATAGGAGGCAAAGGTGGCCCACCTATTAGATGCCTCCATAACAAAGTGACCACCACTTCTGGCCTTAGTAGTGGCCTAGCCGAAGTCGGCTGAGGGCCCGACATTGGGAGAAAAATCCATAGCGTATCTATGAAGTGCATCATAAAAAATAAAATGTAGGAAACGTAAAATAGCTATTTATCTCCTAATTGCACATAGCACAAAAAAGGAGGGGACAGTTCTATATCTCCCGTTCTACTGGGCCGATTCACGAAATTCAACTTGTGTTTTTCATGTCTCGAAAGCGCGACTTGGGATATGTATTAGATTTATATCTAGCATTTTTCTAACACAGGTATTTTGACACAAAAATCGGACATTTAGCTCTCAAAATTTTATCTCCTAAATGTTAATTTAATTTGGTATATATATGTGAATATCTCCTTTTTTATTAAACTTGTTTGATTTTTCCTTTGACATTTCGAAGTTTAGGTTCATTCCAAATAAAATTCGCTCATTTTTTACGATTTATTTTAAATAATTTTTATAAATTTTTCGAAAAACATTTTGAATTATAACCTATAAAATTTTTAACATCATCTTAAAGTATATGTATTTCTAGGCACACCTGCAAAAAATTAGTTTTTTATTCAAAATTTTCTAAGATATACATGAATTTACCTATCGGCGCGTTTTGAAATTTGGCATATTTTTTATAAGACATAATAACTCCAAATGTGGTTTACGCACTTTGCTAAAATTATTTGAAATCATGAATGATGACTTTTTTTCCGCTCGTCTACAATGAAAAAAAGGAAAGGAAAATACGTTGCTATAAATTAAGAATTTCGCCAAGTGAATTAATCTTGGCGCAAACTGAAAACAATGCGCCAGGATAAATTTTTGAATTTATCCGTAAATTTCGCATCAACTTTTACAAAATTTAATATTAAGGCATAATCTGAATCGTAGAATCGAAATATGGAAAAACCTGGCATGTCATTTCAGAAAAAGTGCGATTTTGTGTCAAAATACCTATGTTAGTAAAGTGCTGTATATAAAAATCTAATATATATCCTAAGTCGCGCTTTCGAGACATGAAAAACGCAATTTGAATTTCATTAATCCGCAATCCGCCCAGTAGAACGGGAGATACGGAACTTTTTTTTTTGTGTGTGCAGTGTATATTACCTAACTCCAAAACTCACTGTATGACATTTTAAAGATTAGTTTCACTGGCTGCTTTGTGAACAACACTCTTATTTAAACGTATTTCATTATTTCAGTGATATCTGTTATTGAAAACTAATCAATTTCCGAAAATACATGTTTTCTAAAATTTATATATATATATAACTTCAAATGTTCTTGATATATCGAAACAATATGCTTAAGTAAATTAATCTAGTAACATACTGCTACGTAAAGCGAAGCATTTTGAAATACTATTATTTGTAATTAATTATTTCAAAATCTGCTTAGCAGTATGTTCAGGAATAAAAAGAATAATAACTGAAATTTATACAAAGGTATAATTATCCTACGAATAGTTTAGGATTAAAATTGCTATATATCACAGATACGCGAAATTAAATTATATCTGATATAAAACTTTGAGTTCATATGTTACTAAATAAACATTAGGAAAATATTTCTGTTTTACATTATAACATCTCCGCTCAAAATGTCAATTAAACAGAAATAATTATTTCGCAAATACATTTGCTCTCAGCTTATGAGGTATTTCTCCCGCCTTCTTCGCATGCCTTCGTAGTGTAGTGGTCAGCACGTTCGACGCGTAACCGAGAAGTCTGTGATTCGATTCCCGACCAAGGCGTTGTTCATTTTTCATGATTCCTGCTTTCAAATAAACCTAATGACTCTAAAAGCTGGTATTTATTTGATAGGTAATTAATACAAACAACATATAAAGAGAAAGAGAGAATTTTTGTATAAAACCTGAATCTCTGAGAATATAGTTTTGCAATTTATAAATTTTCATATTCTATATCTACCAATTTAATTGTTTTCTTGTTAAACAATGTTGTGACTATGTTATGATAAAATATGACAACTTGATTATTGAAGAAAATTTGTGAATCCAAGACATACTCGCTTACTGGTGAAAATTTGTGATTAATTAAATCGTAAGGTGCGTATTAATTTTATAACAGTTATTTTTAATTTTGAAATGCTTTCCTTTCAACTCTTATTTCCCACTTACAACTCCCTGCCAGAATAAGTTTTTAGAATCGCGTTGAATGCAATTGAATTAGAATTTCATGTTACTTCGAAAGATAGTGCTTGGGAGTCCTTAGTGGCGCGTGTTTGCCTTCTGGCTAATTCATTCTTGAATCTATTATGCTGAGCCGTATTGTACGTGGCTGTTGATATTCGCCGGCTAGTTTAAATTAAGTGCCCACTGCGTTAGATATTTGTGTCTAGCTTCGGATAAATCTATTTAGTTTAGTATTACATTAGCTTCTTATTTGCTTATCCTGGTTTAAAATCCCGAGTGGAGGCTCCTCTAAGCCTGAAAAGGGACCTCAAAGGGAATAAAAGGGTATTTTAACCCTTCTCGAGTCTACGTTGTAAGTACTTGATCTCAGCGATAAGTCGCTACTTAGTTCACTAGGTTTCCCGACATTTTTATAAATTAGATTTTAGATTGAAACAGATTCATACTAATGAATGTTAAATAAAATGGCTTTGTATGAGATACGAAATACATGGCATTAAAAAAAGCTTTTATTGATTAAAATAATGCAATAAATGTTTATAAAAATTATCACTTGGATATATTATAAATGCATTTTAAATTATATCAATTACATTTATTATTAAAAAAAAAATAAAAAATTATATTATAAAAATAATAAGCTTACTTTTTTAAATTCCTCAAATGCTAGACAATAAAATACAGATTGAATCATAAATTAAAGAACATCATGTTCCGTTGATTGGCATTATTTGGAATCATTCTACCTTCCAGACCATGGGGAACAGAAATTTAAAATTTTAATTTTACGCCACGGCAACCCTTGTCAAATCTTGTTGATGATAAACGCGTGGTATAGAAGAGTAACGTAACGTCATATCATAATCCAAAATACCCGTAAACACTGTTCAAACTTCTGTTATATTTTACAGTTTAAATTTATATTGCGACTGAAGTTGTTTCGCTTATGCAAAATTCATATTTTATAGCAATAAATCAGTTTAGAAATGCAAAACAAAAATATTTATTACCATAAAAAATTCCAAAAGCAATTTTTTTTTAAATTGAAAGAGAGACATTCATCGTTAGCAGTTGATACGTGAAATGCTTTAGATCAAAGGCCTCTGACATTTCATTTATTCATTCCTTCGCATTTTACATTAAAATTACAACAGATCCTTAGAATTCAAAATGAAGTTTACTTCTTACTTTGAAGAAAGACAACACGAAAAATGGTATCCCTTCTGAAAGAAAAGGCCTGTCTCTCTGAAAGTCCCCTGTGACACAAAAATAATGAAGAAAGTTCAATCAGTCCTGCCTTTAGCGGAAAAGGTCATTTTTTTACTGGTACTGATACTGAGAAATACTGATGTTCTCATTTATCAACCAATCTTGATAACATCTAAGAGCGTCACAGAGTTAATCTTGGTAAATCCGTTTCCACAACCAAATATTTGCTTATCCATGCATTCACTGTGTGATAAGTCTCTAAGAAATATAATTTCCTCGAAAGAATTCAATAGATAACGTGCTAAAATTCAATGCTTACAGAATCTTCTGCATCACGAACAAAAATAATTCCCGGATTCACCAATGGCCAAAGAGATAAGAATACTAAATACAGGTAAATCATTTTGGAATTATCAGCTAACGGCTGAATGGATTACCAGCTTAGAATTCTCAAGGTTTTCTCGTTACGTAACATGGAAAACAGCTAGTTTTCCTTACAAAGTCTTCCCACAAGACATCTTTCATATGATAGTCACGTGCATTGCCGTGGTAAATATCGTCTTTTTCCGAAAATAAGACACTGTCTTACTTTCTTTTTTGGTCCAAAATACGCGCTAGGGCTTATTTTCGGGGGAGGGCAAAAATAAAAGTATATTTATATATTTTTATTTAATATTTATTTTACACAGAATACAGAAATTTAAATTTATTCAATTACAGTCATGTCATCTTCTTCTGGAACATCGTCATAAATAAAATTCTGAATTATATTCTGATTTTCTTCCAAATCCATTTCCTGTTGAATCATTGGTCCGAATCTCTCATGTCTTGCGATATAGCTATCGTTAAATGAATACTTCTTGTCTAAGTAGCCTGTTCGTAGTGCATTGGAAACATCACTATCAGTTATTTTGTCCCATGAATTTTTTACCCAATTCACAACTTCTTGTAAGCCTGGTTTTACAAAATTACCTCGATGATTTCTCACCATTCTGTTTTCAATATATTCATAGATTTCCATCCGCAAATGATCCTTGAATGGCTTGTTTATTGCAATGTCAAGTGTCTGGAGGTAACCAGTCATTCCTGCCGGAATCATTATTTGATCAATCTTCCTCTCAGCAAGAAAGTTTTTCATGTCTTTAGTGCGGAGAGTACTAGCTGAATCCCAAACTAGTAAACCTCTATTCTGACCCTTCAACAGAGGTGGCGGCATAAAATCAACCCACTTTCTTATAACTGCTTGGGTGCACCAGGCGTTTTCACTTTCAATTACGTAAATTCCTGAAACACGTTGAATCTGGTCTTTTTTACCTTTAGTGATTAAAAATGGCGATACTTACTTGTCATCTAGACGAATCGCCAAAATACAGGTAACAAGTGCACTAGCGTAACCGGTAGAAGGAACGTAAACTGAGGAAGAAGCCTTGTGGTGAAATGTCGTTTGAGCTCTTTGGCCTAGGAATCATCCATAGCAATAATGTTGGAGAGTTGGTATTTCGAAAAATCGATGCCATCAACAAAAAGCTTAAACGCAAGTGCACGCTTAACAACTTCATTGTCTTCCAGCTTAAACAATGTTGTTGATCTCCTTACAGACAATTCATATCGTTTAAGGAAGTTGTCCAACCAGTGTGACGATGCTTTAAACTCTTCTGTGGATACATCAAATTCAGTTGCTGTTTCAAGGGCAAATTTTTGAATATCAGCCCTGCGCACAACCAAAGCCATTGCTCTCCTGTCTGCAATCCATTCCCAGATGCAATCTTCCAACTCAGAAAATAACGGCAGCCGACCTGATCCAACTCTGTGTTTTTTCTCATTTCCTTGGTCCACCATTTGACACAGGTAATCGTAGTCTGCACGCCATTTACGAACCATACGGAGATCCAGCATCTTCTCTTTACAGAATGCTACAAGATTTACACCCTGGAGTCCTCCACGATTCCCTTTTTGTACTCGACGGAATAGCTCTTTCGTTTTGTACTCATTTTAACTGGGATTAAAAATTATTCACTTTATTTTTAAATAAAATTACATATGAGGAAATAATCAGACTTACAAGACTGAAATGAATGAACGGTGTATACCTGCACTGTCGCTCAATGTAGACTGCTGCCTTATGTTGTAGTTTTAAGATAAATTTCAAGAATTAATTTGAAACGAACTGTAGAGATAAACAATTAATTTCTTGGAATATTTTGTTTCAAACATTTCTCTGAAATACGAGTATTAGGAAAGCTAAACATATTATTACTTAATAAATCAACAACATTTTTTAACGAATTCTTTTTGTCACATTATTTTAACAAAGGATTATTTTCGGGGGATGTCTTATTTTACAAAAAGTTCCGAAAATCACGATAGTGCTTATTTTCGGAGGATGTCTTATTTTCAGAAAAAGACGGTAAAAAATTTCTCTTATATAAATGAAAACCGCATGAATTACTAGTTCTTCAATATCGTTTGTCTTTCTCTTCACATTCCTAAATTAACGATTAATTTTAAGATTTTAGTTTGCATTTATTATGAATTTAAACAAGTATTCTGCTATTACTCTATTTATTTATTAGCCCAAATGGATAATTTGCCCAGAAAGGCTATTAATTTCAATTTGGCATTTCAATTTTCAGATTGTTGCCACCAAATATTAGAGCCTTGGAGTAGAGTTAAAGAAATTAAATAATGAAGAATCTGCATGAACGTATGTATGTTTTTCTCATTATGAAAAAACAACGATACCTAGAGACATCAAATTTTGAATAACGTAGTCCTTCACTCGAATATGGGCAACTGGAAGCCCAAATTTGGAATTTGTTTTATTATCTGTTTCGTCTTTTGTAAAACTGTAACGAATTTTTGATTCACAAACTCAATGATTTCAAAGTGTTCCATTAATATTAACATCGCGTGCTTCTGCAAGCACGGATATTTTATGTCTGAGGGTTTTTTTTTTTTTTTTTTTTTTTTTTTTTTTTGTGTGTGTATGTGTGTGTGTGATATTGCTGTTGAATTGAATTTTATGGTTTAAGTGCGAAGAGCATGATGTCTAATAAATGAAGGTAACAAAACGTTAAAAAAATACCCTTTTGGGCATAATATAACAGATTTTATTTCTTTATTATTATTTTTTTATTTCCTGTCTTCGCAGTTTTTATAATTCAACTTTTCTTTGCCCGAATTTTTATTACAAGCTAAGAAACTCTATGAATTTTGATGGAACTATAGAATAACTTTTGCTTTCGTTGGGGAAGGAATATCCTTAGAACTTCTTTTAAAAAATAATTCTAAATAAATGCTCACTTCCGGAGATTATAAAATTACCTAATGATACAACTAGTTACCAGTAATTTGCCACGTAAAGTGTAAAAGTTCTTACCGATTCAGCTTCTTAGTTCTGCAAGGTGTTTTATGCCCTAAAACACCTTGCAGAATTAATGTTTAAAGACTACTAATTTCACGTTTTTCAAGATTATAAATCGGTGACTTAATTCTCTTTTGCACTGAAAGATCTCATATAACACACGTCAGTTAAGTGCACCGCTGAACGGGATACGACAACAACCAATACCTTAGGGTCTTGAAGAGCGAGTGCATAAATGCAGAAGATCCATATCCAACAACGGATCCTTCCAGAACTCCGAGAAAAGCAAGGCATTCATTATGCAGGACACCTTGTCCTTCAGGTGATGGATTGAATCCTTGATTGCTTCGTAAATGCCAATATCCTGGCTTCTAGTCAGTTTCGATTTGGGCAGAAAATTACTTTTCGACCTCATGCTTGTGTTCCGCAAGAGCGAACTGTGTTTCTGAGGCCTTCAGGGGATTCTTTAATGCACGCTGAATATATATTTTACTCCTTTTCCAAGGATCTTTTTTTAGCTAACATAAAAGTTTTAATGAAGGCTTTCCTAACTTAAGAACCTGCCTTCAGCTGCTTCCATGTTTACCAAACATGAGCTAGGCATTGTTTTTAACATAAATTATGCTTAATTTTGTTTATGTAACCATCATTCTACATATATATAAAAAGTCAAAAAGGAAATGCGGGAACGAATTTGAATAAAAATTTTGTTCTTTCTATATGAAGATCTATAACCTTCTTTCTCCGGGTAAGAAATTACCAAATTGAGTAAACGCAAATTATTGAAACCTTCTAATACGGTATCTTTAACTGAAAATTAATATAAGAAAAGAGAAACTATTTTTTTAAAAAAAATTACAGAACATTCTACAAAACAGAACAAAATAACTTTTTATAAATCACCTCTGTTTAACGCTTCAAACAGAACTTATCCAGGGAAAAGTGTTTTGAAGCCTTAAACGAAGTTGATTAATGAGTTCCGAATACATGCTTCGTTCCTCTGAATCATTTAAGACTCAAACCGCTTTGTAGCATCAAACCTTCACTTTAAAACAACATACTAATAATTCTCAAATATTTAGATCTTTTCTCTACATGTATTCGTAATCAAATGACATCAAAAATTATATACTATATACAAAAGCTAAATAACATTAAAAGTAAAAGCATAAAAAATTTTAGGAAAAAACCCATAAAAAGCCTAAAAAAACCTAAAAAAGCAAAACAGACTTATTACATAAAATAAATTAAATCAAGAAGAAAAATTATACATTAAGAATTAAAATATAAATTTTTTCTTCAAATTTGAAAAATAAATTGTTCAGTCGAATTACTTGTTCTCTACACTTTTACTTGTTGTACCTATATCTGCGATCTGTAATGCGAAAGATACTCCTGCTGGAACGAAGCAAAATTTTTACGCTAATTTGTAAGGTATTATGGCATTTCTTCCTGCGTGCTCTCATAGTGCAAGTGGTTAGCAGTTCTAGCTAGAGTCAGAAGATCCCTGGTTCGAGAGTATTGGCGAGGGCATAGTTCATTTTTCTTCATTCTTGATCTGAAATATGTAATGGTCTCTATACATTCACATCCTTGAAAAGCTGTTTTCTGCAAACGAAGTTTATAAACCTTAAGCAGAAATGTCGTAAATCTTATGCATATTATTTTTTTCTTGAAATGATACAAAAATTTAATCTCTTCTTCAGAGCAAGGAAGTATATATCAAGAGAACAGAAGACTTCAGAGCAAGGAAGGCTGTTCTTTTAAAGTTTCAGAAATACAACGAAAGAAATGCGGTGGAAGAATAAAAGAACATCGAATGAAAGCTACAGAATTTTATCAAATCAACACAGTCCAGATGCAGTCACCCAACAGGCGGAATTAGGAGACGGTTAAGGGGAAAATAAAGATAAATGTGAAATGGTTTAAGATCAGCCAAGAAAATGGGGCACTGGAAAAAGTAGATTAGATCTTACCACAGAAGTGAATAAATAAAGCAAGATTTGCCATGTTTTTGTCAAATTGCTTAAACGTATGTCAACACGCTTACAAAAAAATATTAAAAAGAAAATCTGAAAGCTTTCAAATTATGTTACATTTATTTGTTAAATATCATGTTCTTCGCACTTAAACCCCATAAAAATCAATTGAACAGCAATATCTTTTAAAAACAACGTACCTTTGGAATTTCCGATAGATAGCCTCGCGCGCTGCAGATAATTTTTTTTTCCGTACAGTGTTGACATTGCTCGCTTTGAAATCGTTGAGTTTGCTAATCAAAATTCATTTTTACAAAATATGAAATGTATATTAAACCAAATTCCAAATTCGGGCTTCCGGGTGCCCATGTTCGGGGAGAGGATTACGTTGTTCAAAATTTGATGGCTCTAGGTACCATTGTTTCTTCATAGTGCGAGAAACATACATAGATTCATGCAGATTCTTCCTTATTTAATTTCTTTCAATATAACACACGGTGATAATATTTGGTGGCTACAACTTGAAAAGTGATTCAGATTTCCATGGTGATTCAACGCAAAATGTCATTTCCAGACTAATAGCCCTTCTAGGTTAACGTTCCTTTGGATTTATAAAAAGAGAGAGAGAGAGAAAAGGAAACAAAAAAGTACTCACGTAATCGACGTTTTCGCATGGGAAACTAAAAATCTAAGCAAATTTTGCTACTGTTTTGACTAAGTAGTTAGTATATGCTATATTTGCTATTTAAAAATCTCTAAAAACTTCTTTTTGCTTTCAATACACGTACAAAAATTACAGTTTTTCAGGAATGTTTTCCGGTTATCCATGCTTCCAATTATCCACATACATGCGTGCATTAATTAATATGTATAACCGAGGATTTGATATATTTTTATCTGTATCTGCTGTATAAATTTATATACTATCGTAAAAATTTTACTCTTTTATTCACGCTTTCTTTATTGTTTTAAATTCATATTGGCATAACCATTTTTCCACTGAAATTATATTACTAAACGTCTTCTCATTTAATATCAATTTTAAACGTAGAATTGTTAATTATCTCGCAAATACTTTTGCTTCAGCTTGAAAAGATTTTATCTGCTTAAATCTTATCAGTATTATCTTTTTTCAAATGACACGAAAGTCGTCGTCGAAGCTTTTCGTCGAAGAAGAATGAAGTATGCATCTAGTTTCAGCAGAAAAATATCCCAACAAATATGATCTTGCGCTCAATTTTTCCATACTTTCCTTCGCTAATGAGTTCTTAATTAATAAACATGCTCTCATTATTTCCAAAATGGGAAACCAAACACCAAGATCTGATGTTTCACCGGAAATATGAGACTTCCTATAACTTCTCAGAATATACAATAATTCTATATCTCATACTTTTCAAATCAGATTCTTTAATTACTAATTAGTAAAAGTTTTTAAAATTAAAAAGGGAGAAGAGAATATCACGCTACATGGTTAGCTCATTAAAATGCAAACATAATTTTCAATTCTCAAACGCATTCTTTTCTTTCTGGATTTATTTCGCTTTGCTGAACGAAGAAAAAATGCGTCGAGAAATTCTTATTTACGTAAGTAAGTTATTGCTAAGCTTCAAATAAACCACATATTAGTGCATGATATGTAGATATTGGAACTGAATTTTTAGGCTTTGGATTATAGGTGTTCGTAGGCAAGAAGAAAAGAGGCACTTGACTGCCTTTGAAATCAAATAAAATATGTGTTTTTAATATTAATGCACGTACACTGTATGTGTTTTTGTATTAATGCAGTTTTCTGTTCAATGAGCTGTTGGAACTCTGCAAATTAAATAATTAAATAAAAATTTATTGACGTAATTATTTGTTTCTAATCCCCTACCCTTGTCCTGGACGCCCATGTTTTTAGTTTGCCAAAATATTTTCTTTAATTACGCTCTACTTTCATTTTCGCTCTGCGATGGGGTGGGAAGGAAAGTTTTCTTGAACTGCAGGGTCTTCCCCCACCCCTCCAAATAAATCCGGAGATCTGTTCATTTCCATAAACTGCAGTGCAAAACACATACACACACACACACACACACAAAAAAAAAAACTGAAAGGTTTTCAGATTTTAAATTACATCCAAAGGGTCATTTTTTAACGTTTTGTGTGTTACCCTTATTTATTAAATATCATGTTCTTCGCGCTTAAACCATAAAATTCAGTTCAAGAGTAATATCGCAAAATAATTTTAAAATGCCTTTAGAATTTCTAATACACAGTCTCTCGCACTGGAGATAAAAATGTTTTTCTTTTCGTACAGTATTGCCATTGCTCGCTTTGAAATCTTTGAATTTGTTAATCAAAAATTCGTTAAAGTTTTACAAAATATGAAATCGATAATAAAATAAATTCCAAATTTCAAATTTAGGCTTCCAGATGCCTATATTCGGGTGGAAAGGTACGTTATTCAAAATTGGATGGCTCTAGGTACCGTTATTTTACCACATTTCGAGAAATATACATATATTTCTTCATTATTTAATTTCTTTAAATGTAATACAAAGCGATAACTTTTGGTGGCAACAATTTGAAAAGTGAATCGGTCATTTATAGCGAATCAACGCAAAATTGCAAAACAAAACCAGTAGTTCTTCAGGAACAAAGCCCCTTTGGACTAAAAAAACTCTTTAAATTATAACACGGTTTTAATCAAATGCTCTAAAGCATAAAAAAATAGTTTTTTTTAGTTATCATAACATTCTAGACCTTAAGTTATAAGGTAATTCTCCCGTCTTCTTTGCATGCCTTAGTGGTATAGTGGTCTCCGTGGTTCGACGTTGTTCATTTTCCATCTCTCCTGCTTCGAAAATAACCTAATGACTCTACAAAGTGACAAAAATAAAATTGTGGAAATGCTGAAAATGAAATAGAGTAAAAGAGGATATGAAATCAAAATTGTCAAAGAGGAATTTAAAAAAAGCTAAATGTAATCATTTTTACGTCATTTTTGTGCATTCCCTTCTATTCCTTGAAATTTTTTAATGTTTTTAATACCACTTAGATATGAGAATGCCACAATTTTACTTTTAGTCATACACAACTAAGCTTATGACAGTAAATTTTTCTTTTTCTTTTTAGTTCACTTAAATTATGTGACACAAAAATAGTTTTTCATATCTAAGTTATTTTATACTTTTTAGTCTACAGAAATGCAGAAAAAGTAGTAAAAAAAGATCACTGCCTTCGAAAGTAAGAAAATTATTCCTCCTGAACATATATTTGATTTAAATTTTTGCTTAATTTAGAAACCCGATTTCATAATCTATTAAACTTATGATGTTGCTGTTGCAATCATGCGAGTACACGATAGTCGAAAAAAGTTAAAATATTTTTATCAAAATTTTACCATAATTGATTTCACCTTTATCCATGAATTAGAAATAACAATTCATTACGAAATATTGCAAATCTGTATCAAAGTGTTTCTCTGGAACATTAAGTTGACACTACAAATACACATCCGTATTGCGGAAATGCAGCAGTCTAGGAATGCGGACATGCGCCTCTTTACACAGAAAAGAAATGCAGATGATTTTAAAACACAAAATAATAAATACAGAATGTATTTTCTCCGTTAAACGAGGGAAAAGTTTTAGTTATTTTTTTGTCAATTTTTTTAGTTCAAGTTAACCGAAGTGATTAGTTATTTAGTCCAAATTAATGAGATCTCAAGATTTAGTCCAAATTAATGAGATATTTTAACTTTAATTCCAATATGCGTTTTGAGGGGCCTTATTTCGAATTAACAGAATTCGAATTAACGAGCGTCTGCTGTATCGTTTGCAGTTAGATTTTTCTTTCAAAACATTTACTTTCACACTTAAATTGTTAATTTGGGCTTTCCAGTGCAGTAAGAGCAAAATATTGTGAAAAAATCGTCTTACCTTGTTATTCGGGTAGGTACCATCTTTGTCCATGGCTTGTACTTGAGTTACTTTAGTACCAGGTGGCATGCCTTCAAGAACTGTTTCTTGTTCTCGCTCAATGAACAGAGGAATTTCGTCATTCACATCTTCCAAGACGATGTAAACTGTGGCCTCGGAAGCTAGTTGTTGGACACCATTATTCTAAAATAAACACGGACTGATCAGTTTTCAGATACTTGTATTTACAAATAGAATGCCTCAGTGTGCTTTTATTTTCTATTTTATTGTAGGAAATTTTATTTACTGTTCAGGTTTACAATAAGAATTTACTTTTCCACATTGAAATACATTTCTCCTTCTTCAACTATGGAAATACTGTCATTATTTTTTTAACTTAATTTTTCCAACTTAAATTCAATAATAAAAGTAACAATAAAATAAATAAGACAATAATGCAAAATCAAGAAAGGCAGATTGTATATTAGTACACAAACACAAATATACGTTTATAAATAATATAAATACATTGAACCTCTCGTGGAGATCACCTCTCGGAGAAGACCACCTTCAAAAGTGATAGTATTTTTGACAACATAAATAAACGTCTAAATTAATAATTATAGCATCCTTCTAAGCGACGACAACTTCCTAATACAACCAAGACCATCAAATACGCAAATGGATTTGTCAGTTTACCCACAAGCGATGAACCCAACTGAGTACGTGTGGTGTGCCTTAGGCGGCCGAAATGATGGGAACCGAAAGCCTCTTCGGTCCCTCCAAACCCAAAAAGTGCCCTTTCAGAAGTGTGGAGTGTCATTCCACAGAACTTTCTCAACACTTTGGTAAATTCTATGAAATCAAGATGTGATATTTGTATTTCTGATAGATGCGCCCATATACCATCTTAAAGAAAAGTTTGTTACAAAACAGGGAAGATAATTTTTGAATTTCCATAAATTTGGCTTTAAATTCAATATTTTTAGTTTAATCACCTGGCAAATACGGTAATTTATATTCAGTAATGCTTTTCTGCAAATTATTTTCAGTCATTTTTCAAAAAGTAACACTTAAGTTTTATTTCTGTCATTATTTTGTAATTATTCAGAGCTGCGCAGTTTCAAGAAATGCGCATGCCTTTGAAATAGCTATTAGACAATAAAAGTGTTTCTGAGAAGGAAGATTTTGTTTCTGTTCTTTCATGCCACAATCATCAAGCTGAAGAGATATCTATACAACACTTGTTTCGATGATTTTTTCCTCTCCAAGAAATGTAAACTACTTGAATCAATTGCAATTCTCATCGATACGCTAATAATTTTGCTCAATGGTTATAATCGTATAGTGTACATATGTACGTAAACGAGAGCGACTTAACTCTATCCCTGTTTTTGTAGTACTTACAAGACACAGCGATAATTCTCCACTTATCTTTTAGAGTTCTGGATTTAATTTATGTTACCAAAGAACACCAAATTCTATAACATGAAATTAAAATTTTGAGAGGTGACAAAGATTGTTACGCTTGTGAAAATGTACAAAGATACATCAACAGTCGATCAGAATAGGATGCAAAAGATTAAAAACAAATCTGAAGTGAAGAAAACTTGAAAAATAAATATAAATGAAAAATCAATTAATAATAAAAAATTCCTATCATACACTGTCTTCAAGGGGGCTACAGATGACGTAGATTTAAACATTATTACTCACGTTTCCGAGTGTACAGCAAGTAAAACTATCAGTTGTGAAGAACAATGAAAAATCATTTACTAATGAAAAATTCCCATCATACACTGTCTTCAAGGAGGCAACGCATGATGTATACATTCAAGCATTATTAGTCGCGTTTCCCAGTGTGCAGAAACAAAAATTATCAATTAAAACATGTCCATGTAAGGTTAGAAGCTGTACACCCTACCCCTTAGTAACTTGTCTTTTTGTACTAAATTTAGTCTGGAACCATATTTTTCTGCTGTAAACTACGTTGTTTTGCTAAATATTACTGAAAATACTCGTGTAAAAAGATTTGAATAATAAAAAGGGAAAATGAACTATTACTGATACCTATCTAAGATCAAGAATGACAGTTTAAAATATATGTCTATACGCATTATTTTAATAGCTAAAAAGTCTTATAATATTAAATAATTATTTACATAAATAAATATTGTTATTTTGTGTGATTTATTTAATAACCAAATTAATAGTTACTTTACAGAATAAAAATTAAATGAGAAAAATTGAATTCGCCTCTGAAGCGAAAATAGCAGGCACAAAATAGACCTTTCTTTCCTTTTCCTCACAAAGGCAATTTAAAACCTTTTTCGAATATCAGACGACAGTATCGACCGAAAGATTTATGGAATGCATCAGAAAAAGAACAAAAAACACGTATTTCATCAATTAAAAGAAAAATGTTACATTGTAAGAAGCAGAAAGAACAAGTTATTCCACGTCGGAAACAAACTCATTGGAAATAAAATGCTATATTAACATTCATTTTGTAATTCTTATGAAAACAGAAGAAAGGGAAAGCAAAACATTAAAAACTTTCCACCGTAATAAATTGCGAAGAAATTCTTACTGAACACATGAAGATTGTTCTCAATTATTTCCATCAATAAAAAGAAAAATAACTTCATTAGATTTTTAGCAGCAGAGAATGGTTTCCATGGCGACCGAACCATCCCAGAAAATTAAGTCAGAATAACAACTGAACCTGGCAACCGCTGACGGTATCTCATTAACAGTGGATGCCAGATTCAGAATCTAGAATTCAAAGTAAAAATCTAATTTCGCTGGCAGGAAATATGAAACCTTCTGGGAAACAGAAAAATTATTCAGAGCAGAACTATGTCCTTTGTTTCTGAATATAGCATCGCATTATAAATTGAGTGGGCGTCACTGCTTAATAATTCAATTAAGTTGGCAGTAGCAGTTAAAACATTAAGATGTTACGAAGAACTAGAGTAGCCCTTGATAAAGTACCAGTAATATTTCTTTAACAATTATACTTTCAGTAATAAAGTTTGAAACCTTTCTGGGATATATTTCTTTTCTTCAAAATTAAACTGCATGTCGTAGTAGTTAATTTATGCCAAAAATAGCATCCTTAATTGAACATGACATATTTTTTAGACCGAGCAAAACATATTGTAAACTTAAGACAGTGAAGTATCATATTGTAAATGCACTACTGTATGCTCATAATCCTTAATCACCATGTATAAAGATAATATTTATTTTAAAGTCAATTAAAATGGTTTTACTGTCAAATTTTGCTTTTGTGTTAAAAATATCTAATTCATACTACGTACATCACATAATTAATTGCATAAAATGATCTAGAAACACTTTTAACCTGTATTAAGTATGATGGATAAATTTACCATGTGCAAGTATGGATAAACATCGTAATTGGCAAAACTTCTTTTCTTTAATTTTTAAGTTTATTTATTCATTTATTAGCTCAAAGCTATTTATTAGCTATTTAGTACCTCAAAAGGGCTATTAGTCTCCAAACGGCTTTTTGTGTTTGTTCACTATAAACGGCGTATGACTTTTTAAATTGTCGCCACTAAATATTATCGCCCTGTATTATATTTAAAGAAATTAAAATATGAAGAATCTGCATGAATATATGTATGTTTCTCGCATTATGAAACCGTACCTACAGTCATCAAATTTTGAATAACGTATTCCTCCACCCGAACACGGCCACCTCGAAGCCCGAATTTTGAATTTCGAATTTGTTTTATTATCTGGTTCACATTTTGTAAAACTTTAACGAATTTTTGGTTAACACCTCAAGGATTTCAAAGCAAGAAATGCTAACACTGTACGGAAAAAATAATTTTATCTCCAGCGCACGAGACCGTCTATCGGAAATTATAAAGACGTGCTGTTTTTAAATACTTTGTGATACTGCTGTTGAATTTAATTTGATGCAGTTTAAGTGCGAAGAACATGATATTTAATAAATAAAGGTAACACACAAAACGTTAAAAAAACGCCCCTTTGGGCGTAATATAAAATCTGAAAGCTGTCAGTTTTTTTGTTTTTTTTTTCCCATCATGTCACAACCCTCTGTCTTGTAAGACGCTTCTCTTCTCCTTTTTAATTTTCCATTTTGAATTGTCTTATATGGAAATATGTATTGTACTTATAAGGAAATACTTTAGTTAATGTTTTAAATTTTTTAAAAATGGCAGTCATCTACAGTCCTCTAACCTCTAATTACAAGAAATAAAAACGTTTAAGTTTTATGTAACAGTCAGCGTAAGACAACGTTCAGTGTCCGTGTTCCTGAAAAGTTTCTGGGTTCATTTTACTCAAGTATAAAACTGGATAAAAATGCTACCACGTCGATAACAAACTTAAGAATATTTCGGAGGTAGTAGCATCATAGGATATATTCTGGATACAGACGATAATCTAATGAAACAATAGAGCTAAAAATTTTGCAGTTGTTTTTACAGTAAGTTGATTGCAAAGGCTATATGACAATAAAAGCTTATTTTACTTCTGACACTTGAGCTATAAAATTACACTTATTGAAAAATATTGTTAAGAAATCTAGGTAAAATAACTTTTTAAATGATTAACTATTCTACACTGAACAATAATACGGAAGTTAGATAATTTATTATTATTTAACTTCCGTATTATTATACGGAATAATACGGAAATATATATAAGTTAGGAAGGCTTTATAATACGGAAGTTAAATGAAAGAAGTTAGGCATCATCGATAGACAACAGCCGCCTATTTATGGGAAAAACAACTTTATCGCAAAATTAAAATACTAAACACCTCGAACACATAATAATAATTATAAATTTATTTCTTGAATACATCAAACAGAACTATTCAAACTCATGATCTATGGATAAGGAAGAAAATGGCATGATCTTTTTTCTTAGAAGGGGGGAATCTCGTAAATTTTGTAAAGCACGGATTTAATTAACAATAAATAGCGAAGACTTAAAACTCCATCTCAAAAAAAGGACTCCTTATAAAATCCAGCTAAAAATAATTTCATACTATATATCTCCTTTCATACTATTTATGGATGGTGGATAAATATTCCATTGTCCCTAGAGATTACTTTTTCATAAGCTATCAAAACGCACTCCTTCAGTACAGACTTCCTTTCAAAGCTATTGCCCTGGTCAGAATTTCATGAGAGTCAGCAGCGCCCCCCCCCGAAAAAAAAAAAAAAGAAATCCTTTGAATACTGATTTGGTTTCCAGTGTGAATAGTTCATGGATTGCGGAGACGCGTCGCATTTTAAAAGGAGTTGCCAGTGGAGTTTTTAAAATTTGCATGAGCATCGTAGAATTCGCTTTTCACAATACTTTGTGTCGCTACCAAACTAGTGTCGCCTGTATTGTGGAAAAATGTCACAAAACAGCCAGACTTTATACAGTAACATTGAAAATCTATATCTGGTAAGCCTAGTATAATAAATAACCGGTGCAGTAAGTTCTAGCACACGATGCAATAAAATAAATAAAATAATTTCTTTTTGGCATATGGCTACGACGTGAACGTTTCCTGAACAATTTATCTTTACTTTGTTTTATTTGACCTTAATATTCTTGCAAAATTTAAATAAATAAAAAAATGTAAATCGATAAATAAATTTAAATAAGTCATATCATAAGTTTATTATATAAATTTCGATTTAAATAAAAGTAGTTGTTTAAATCGAAATTTAGATTATAAACTTATGATTACATAATGAAATCTTAAATCTTACTTATTTTAATGTATCATATTTGTAAAATAGTTAATTTAACATTTATACAAAATTATTCCGTTTTTCTTTAATATTTGAGCATAAGCTGAGGATATTTCATTTTTGAATTCGTGAAAACTAAATTACTGTCCAGTTAAAATCGATTTCTCTGCATTTTGATTCTTGTCGCTTATTTTATGATTTGCAGCCGACAGTGCGACTGATAATGCAAACATTCTGCGTATGTTGCACGACAGCGCTAAACGCGATTCTGTTAAACAGCGAGACTTCAAATAGAAATAGTGAAACAGAAAGGGGATTCAAGACAGAATTTTAACAAATTGGTTTAACGAATTTCTTCTTAAGTTTTATTATTTTCCTAATAAGAAAATTATTTAAGTTTGTTTCTTCCCTTATTATCTGCTTCTTCAGGATTTAAGTTCAGCCAAAGCCCGCCGGAGACCCAGAGCGACGAGACTTCGTACTATCTCTTATAATAGAATTAACAGAATCATTCAGACCCAACAGAAGAAACAGAATCTTAACAGAAAATTCTGCTTTATTACTATAGCATTTTATTTAGCAGATATTGAAACTGATTAGATGCTAAATATGTCTCACATTCTCCAGGAAATTCAAAATACGCAGGAACGCTAGAACACTTGAGAAGGAAACCATGTCGAATTGAAGCAAAGGTAGCAAATTGAGAGAAAACTCCTATGTTTACTCACATTAACAAAACAAATGGTCAACATTCATAGCAAATGCTGGGATATTAAACTTTCTGTAAACATATTAATTATGAAATACTAGCATACATCCACGGAAAATCAACAACTTCACCAAAAATAACATCTTACAATGGATAATATTTACAAAGCGTGTTTTCAGTTCCAAAGACTGAGAATGAAAACAAATGTGCAATAGCTATCAAAATAATGAAGAAGCATTAGAAATAATAATGATAATAATAATTTTAAGAAATCTGCACCAAGAGAGTTTGCCGTTAACATTTTCGAAAATTCAAACGTATAGAAATTTATATATATATATTTTTAATTGCAAACTGATTGCCATATTTACGTTCTAGTTTAATACCTGGAACAGTGTTAAACTAAAAATTTTTAAAAAATTTAGATAAGCTCATTGTCGTATGTTGATTTAGAATAGGTACTCCAAGATCATTTTATATCCCTTTTTGGTTTGCCTCGTATTCATGGTAACGACTGCTGCAGAAGATAGCCGAGTCTCCTAATTCACTAATAGACCTTTATCCTCGCTGTGCGATGATGATGACACGCGTTAAGATCATAAATGAAAGGAGGGCTGTTATGACCTTGAAATGCATATCTTAAAATCAGACTTAACAGTTTTAAAATTAATTCAGAGCAATAATATTCAGAGCTTAAAATCGTGTAATTCAAAACAGCAATGCCAAATCATACGAGAGAAACTTCTTAGTCCAAACGGGCGTTAGCCCAGAAAGGCTATTAGTTTCAAAACGACATCTTGCGTGGAATTACTTTTCAAACTGTTGTCGCCAAATATTATCACCCTGTATTATATTTAAAGAAATTAAATAATGAAGAATTTGCGTGAATGTATATATGTTTCTTATATTGTGAAAAAACAACGGTATATAGAGTCATAAATTTTGAATAACGTAGTCCTCCACCCGAAAATGGGCAACTGGAAGCCTGAATTTTGAATTCCGAATTTGTTTGATTATTTATTTCATATTTCGTAAAACTTTAATGAGTTTTTAACTAAAAAACTCACCGATTTCAAAACGAACAGTGGCAACACTATACGGAATAAATAATTTTTATCTCCAGCGCGTCTCTCAGCGCGCGTGTCTATCTGAAAAGATGTGAAAGTCTAATGATATGCTTCGAATCTAATGATCTAGTCTAATGATATATAATTTAGCTTTTTAAAATTAGCCAGCTAAAAGCTTTCAGATTTTTTTTTTCTATTTTTTAAATTCCAGCTATTAGCTCACACTCTTCCTATATATTGTTCCAATTTTCAATCGTTAATAAAATAATTTTTATTCATCCACTAAACTTCAGATACCTTTTTTTAAACTTGTAGTGGATGACACTTGATGTTAATACAGTTTTTTCACATATTAAAGTCAATTCCTACTTATCTATTCCTGTTTATCGGAACTAAAGATATGCTGTTTTTATTAAATATATTATAAGACTTACAAATAATGACCGTTTATTAGGACTTCTCACGTGCTGTAAAAATTAATTTTATAACAACTTATAAATAATAGTGTGATTGTGATAAATGGAATTGTAATATTTAACAAAAATACTTGGCAACAGTAAGACAAAGTTCTAAAGATTTTTAAAGTGCATGAAATTAAAGAACTGTAATTTTATAGAGTCGAATTAAGCAGATGTAATGTCCCATTATGTAGCGAAAATTCTCCCATATTTCTGTATTAAAGAGATAATAATATATCTTTAAAATATAACCCTTCAAAATGTCCTTTGCTTCACAAACGGAAAATGCGAAAAGAAACTACAACACAACGCAAGCGACGCTTAGAGAAAGAAAAAGCGCCAAGAAAAGCTTCCCACGAAAACTCTTCGCAGCAGGTCAAGCATATGTTGTCTTGAGTCGTGTGAAATCATTAGATGGAATTTTAATTGAAGAACTGTACTACTCGAAACTCACTGGAAAGGTTCCTTGCAATAATGAAGCATTTCAAGAGATGGATAGAATAAGAATTCATGTAGACCACCACCAGCTTCATAAATTAGAAAAGAAAAAATGTTAATAATGTTAATAAATAGTAACTAAATTAAATTTTTCTTTATTAACCTAAGTAGGAATTGACTTTCAATTTTTTTTTATTAATATTACTTGTTCTAAATATTATTCTCTCAAAATACTACTACGTGAAGATTTACGTAGTAATTTTACTAAAAAAAAAAAAAGTCAGTGTGTAGCTGTATTAGTTCTTACTAGCTCGAGGTCAAATATTTATCGCAAGTAAATTAGCAAACATTTTTACTTTCCTAAATATTAAATTCGATTTCGAACAGTGCAAATAGTCCCAAATTCTCATCGCTCACGCATAACGATATCAAAGCAGCTAGAGCTTTTGAATCATTTGTCAAAAAACTTTAAACGTAATTACTGTTTTTAAAGTAATTTGATTAGTTATTAAATTCAACTACTGCATTCAAAAATATGATGACGCTCAGAGATTGTTATTAAATAAATTATACTCAAAACATAAATTCGCTTATTGATTCAAAAACAAGAAAATCCTTCATAAAGAGGTAGAAATTCCTTATCCTTCTTCAAATACAAAAATTAGGTAGGAGAAAATAATCATTCTTAAAGTTGAAATAGTTTTAAGGAATCGCCAAAAGATGGCACCACCAATCATAACCTTTTAAATGTTTAATGATAAATTATGTTTTAGTTTTAAAATAAATAAGAGTTGAATTTGTTTTCAAATTTTAAAAATTGCACTCACTAATGAATTAGGTATCTGCTGTTTATTTTATTTTTTGTTTTAGTTTTATTTATTCATTGCTAAAATTTCTAAATGTAATTAAATGTATGGCAACGAGATGCTTCAAAGTCCCATGGCCGCTTACATTCAGTTATATCAATACGTAACTACGAAATTGTAGTAACCCGTTGTTTGTTTCCATGACTTCTAAGTGGAAGAAGGTATTGTACGAGAAACAAGATGTTCCGGATAACTACGTAGACGAATCTTTCTTATCTGATCTCCTAAAAAATGTAAATTTATATAAATATACGTGGTGGGAAGCATTTACCGGTTTATGTGCAGTTACACATGAAGTGAGCTCTACAATATTGTTTGTTGTGGCTTTCATTTTTTTGAAAGATGAATCATGTTCCATTGCAGTGATACTTATGAGCGTAGCCATGTTGATAATCATGAGTTTTATAATTCATCAGATCACATGTGAAATAGATAATAGATGGAAATTTAAAAACATTCCCTTCTCTGAATACCTTAAAAGTTGTGTGATTTTTTTAACTTTTGGGTACATGTTTTCGCCAATTCTTAAAGCTTTAACAGAAACTATAAGTACAGATACTATTTACGCTATGGTTACACTTATGATGTTGACTCATGTATTGTTTCAAGATTATGGTGCTGAGGCTGCTATAGTATCCCGAAGTTTATCACTTAATTCGGCATTATTCGCTGCGGTTTGTCTATCATCAAGATTGCCTACTGTTATGCGTACATTTGCTCTTGTGATATTAGCTGTTATGATTTTTGTGGTGTTACCTTTGTTGAGACACAGATTTCAAAAAAATATTTCTGGCTTTCTTACAATAACTGGAATTTTCATAATCACTGTTTTGATTGCCTTATTTTACATTTCAACCACATATGCTGTACTGTTTGTGCTTTTGTGTTTCTCTGTTAATGTAATATTTCCATCATTGTTTGTTCACTGCCAAAAATATAAAGAAAATATATTTGGCCCATGGGACGAAGCTGTTGTGAAACAGCATCAGAGTATTTCTCATGAATATAAATCATAACTAAAAAAAGCACCAAAGTAGTTTTGTGACTTTGTTCATATTAAAATTATATTTTTATTATTTTCCAGTATTGTTAATACAAGATTCTTCACTCAATCAGGTTTATTAATTATGTATATATTATTAAATTATATTTACTAATTATGTAAATTTTTATTACATATAAACATATATGGGATTACCAGTGGCTGAGTGGATAACTAAATGCTAATAATTCAATATTGATCTGAATTGTGCTAAACGGGCTATATTAGTGATCAACCTAATTTGAGAACATTAGATATAATAAAGCACGAGTCATAGAATATAGTTTTGCATTTGAAGAAATTGTAGGTATTCTGTTATTGGGACTGGATTCAGAAATATATGTATGTAGGCATCTGTATATGTGTGCATATACACACTTCTACGTACATACGTATATATATATATATATAGCAATAGACAAACACATACATACATTTCTGAATCTGGGTCTGATAACAGAAGAGTACCTAATCATATTGTAAAAATCATGCTTTGAAATATAAATAGCAGGTATAAAGGTAAAATCCTGATGTACGGTATGGCCTTGGCGCAATTTTAAAAACTGTCGCTAACACAAAATGATTCGTTTACTACTCATCATAAATACCCTGTTTACTGCTTATCATAATCCCATGTGTACCGTATACTGGGATTAAACCTATAAATATTGTTTTGTAAATAGAACAGAATGAAAAAAGCATGAAATGATAGATATTTTACATCCACTTTTTTTATAGGAAAATGTGTTGATATATAACATCAATCATCCATTGATCAATATAAAGACATAACCTTTTTTAGGCATTATTGGTGAAACTGCAATAATCGCAACTTCACTTCCATTTTCGCTGACCAAAAGGAGATGAAAGTAATTATCGTAGTATCTTCAGCATAAGTGATTAATTTCCAGTCTTATAAAGCTGAAAACCTTCTACATAATTCTGCTAAGATTATCATTAGGAATGTTTTTTATCATGTTATAGAAATTAAGATTTGTAAGATTCTAGTTCTTCGTAACTTTTTGCCTAGCCATTGGAAATAAAAGAAAGTTACAGAAATATTTTTCCGATAAATCTCAAGATGAAATTGCTACTTTTGCAGCTGATTTGACTGAGTTTATATGACAAACATAAATCGGAACTGAATCGATCTGAGGAGGAAAAATTACCTGTAAAGATCCATTCAGACTGGGGTTTATCTGAGCTAATGAAGACAACTAACATAGCCAGGACACATCTCCAAAACCAGTTTTTCCCCACAGAGCAGCAAGTTAAAAAATCTGAACTGCATGTGTAGCGTAGCTAGTTGACACATGAAACTGACTCTGTTAGCTCAGATAAACCCCAGTCTGAATGGCTGCTGAAAGTCATATGTAGACCTAAATCAAATGACATGATAACAACAATATAAAGAAAATGAAAGTCTTACTCTGCAAAATGTGACAGTTTTTATTCACGATGAAGCTGTTTTGCCAAATATGTTGATTCATACTTTAGGGTAAATGATTTAGAGTTCGCATATGAAAAATGAATATGCCAATCAATTTCAAACATGACAATATAACATATTTCTCCTAACTTCTTCGCATGCCTTCGTAGTGTAGTGGTCAGCACACTCGACGCGTATTCGAGAAGTCCCTGCGAGGGCATTGCTCATTTTTCATCTTTCCTGTTTCAAAAATACCTAATGCATATGAAAAATACAACAGTACTCAACAAAGACACAGATATTTGAGAGAGAAAACAAAATTTTATGCACCAGATATGTCAATTTATCGTATTGATAAAATGTCGGTAAATTTGGTACATACTAAAATGAAAATTAAGACTTTTGTGATAAACAGGTTTACTGCTTCGTCAGGAAAAAATTCATGATGTATTTATACTTATACATGCTGTTAATATGGACGAATTTATTCCTAAAGCATGCGATAAGAAAATTAAAGGAGATTACCATGAAAAAATGAACACGAACTATTAGTAGAACTGTAATGTTAAAAAATTGCTGCCTAACTTATAAACTAACAGTATAATTATATTAGATACTGCATTTTTCCACAGCATTTTTGTGCTAAAAAATTTACTTCTACAAGGAAAGCATTTATCCAGTTCCAGTTGACAAGAAGAAATGAATACATCTTGTAAGCTGGTATTCTTGAAGAAATAAAAGTTCCGCTTTCAGCATTTTCAAAAGCTGTGTCTCTTCTACTTTCATAAGCAAAACTGCTTCAGATCTTTTAGTTTTGCTGTCTGGTACCTGAAAGCAGATCTTTCTAATGTTCAAAGCCAAATGGTTGAGAACACCGAATACTGACTTGGATTTGAATGCAGGTGAATGGGCTGCTTGTACGCTTGTTTTGTAGTTTTCCCAATATGAGCCAATTTCCTTTAGAAAGTCCTCCCTCAGGCAAATACCACTCATGTGCTTTGTGATATTTAAATCGCATAACCTCTAATGCAGGGGCCCCAACCTTTTTGTCTGTAAGAGCACATTCTAGAATATCCGTTGGACGGTGGACACCATTTACTTTTCAAGGTGAATTTATAGTTGGATAAAGTTAGTAATACATGCACATAAAAAAAGAGATCAGTCACATTTCACTTCGTACTGGTATCTGTTAGATACAATTTCTATTTCATTAAAAATGAGAAAACTTTCACATAGAATTTCATTGAAAACTGAAATATTTTTATTGTGATCTCACAGCAGCAGTGACACATTAAACGATTGGCGGGCGGCATGGTGCCCGCAGGCATAGGGTTGAGAACCCCTGCTCTAATGTTCAAAAAACAATTTAAATTGCATTGTATCAATGCTGTAGCAGCTGAATATGGACATGCTGTGCTTTTTTGCCACCGTATCATTGTGAATTAAATGAAAATTAACTCAAGTGGAGTAGAGTGAAAGAATATGTAAGATAAAAAATGGAACTTTTAATATACATAATTTAACATTTAACTGCTGTGAGTGGTCTGAGAGCCCGCTGAGAATTTCTAACCATCTTTTCCACCCCTAAAATTGGAGAATGGTCCCTTTACCTTCCAAAACCAGTCCCACAAGATCATATATCGAGTTTCACACTTTTAGCTTTATTGTGGTTTCAGTTACCCCGTTTTTTACTTTTTAAGTTGTCTGAGAGACTGCTGACAGCAGATGCGTGCCAGTTTTAGTGGATGACAGATGTTATTTATCGGATGCTTGTGTTTTATAAAAGTGATAAATATAGTTTCAAATTTTACTAGAAACATCCCGTATATCTCACTCAAAAAGAAATTGAGTATCTTGTCAATATTTTTTTTTTTTATATAGAATACTCTGATTCTGAAGAATCTCATAGTATTCACAGCGAAAGCAAAAGTGAATCTTAGCTTTCTGCAGATGAATATCATAATTTTATAATGACTGAACAGAACGATAACCTGGTTTGAAATATCCTGCAAAAAAAGGCTCTAGACCAGAGCTCGAAGATACTTGGAATTTATGTTCATACATATTGTTCCAGTCATATCCTGATGCTACAAAACTGAAAAGAAAAAATTTTATGCTTTTATTATCTAATCAACTTATTAAACTGTATCTGAAAGTTAGGATAACTTCCACTTTTTTGCCAAGGGAACTGAAGATAACAATTAGAAGGAATCCTTGGACAGAATAGATTTATCAAATCAAGAGGGAAAAATATATATATATATATATATATATAGTCTGTGCCCACCTTGTAAGAAGAGAGAAAGAATGCTTGGAATGCAAGGAACCATAGTGTCCTTCAGTGCTCTAAAAAAATATGCTTCAACTATGTATCATCTTATGATTTATCCTTGTAAACAAAGCTATACTATTAAGAAGTCAAACAAAAAAATCAGTGTTATATTTGCAAATTTTCACAGGACTAGTTTCGATGGTTTTACCGAACCATTATCCTCAACTGCCAAAGTGCAAATCAACCTATAACACTGATTATTGTTAATTAATGTAATGCTGATCTTTGTTATTTGACTTCAAAATTAACACTTGTTTGTGTTATTCTGTCTTAAAGATATACTAATTATTAATAATTTATAATTAAATTCATTATTGTAGAGTTATAGTTTAATTCTACTTAATAAAGTGACATATTTTCATGCATGTTTAATAAAAGCTTTGTTCCTTAAAATGAAGAAAATAGTAATTTTTTATATAAATTTAACTAATTAATTTAAAATTAAATGATTTATGTTTAAAATATATTGATTAAAATGGCATAAAAGTATATGTTTTTATGCATTTCTTAAAAGCGGTTTGTGAGACCACTCACAATAATTATGCCGAAAAAATTGTCACAGCAGTTAAAGGTTAATTGAAAAGGAATTGATCTGGTAACTCCTTACCAGTGGACTAAATACGAAAGACACAGCAGAAGGAAGTAAAATGTGGAAATTAGATGGTCTATTGGAGAATGTGTGAAATTTAATATAGATAAATCTGATTCTCGGATGATAATCTTGCTGAAGTTGAATATCTTAGTTAAAAAAAAAGCCCTTTTCAGGGCCACAGATTAAGAAAAAGCAGAATCGTACACAATTATAAATAATTTGGCATCTCTTAAAAAATCCAATATAGAAAACTCAATTAGTTAAATTAAGTATGTTTAAGGAAGAAAGGATTTCTGCCTAAAGTGAGAGATGCTTTCATGGAGGACTTTAGGAGGTAGGGATTATCAACTGGGGGGGATTTCATAGTTTCATGGAGGGGGAATGTGCTCAGCCTTTCATTTAGTTGTTAGTATTTAGTTAATTTATGAACATAAAAAGCTACTTTTACTCATATTTTGGTATTTATCAATATTTTCTACATTTTTCATTGCTTAATGTATAAAACATAATAAAAAATCATCTAATTCTAGATAAATATATATATTTATTTTTTGAGTTTTGGAAACGAAGGGAGCATGGGGCAAAAAAATTTTGAAAATCCCTGTTATAAAAGAAAGGACTGTTTTTACATAACGCATTGGGAAACTCTGATGCATTCAGGGCTTTCATTCATTGGAAATTAACTCACTGCATATTACCAGTGTTTTACAGCTTTAATCATTGATATGCAAAGATATTAACACCTAAGAAAAGAGATAGCTGTAGTGCACTTTTGTATGCTGAGTTACATCTACATTCATTCAATCAAGTATAGCAGTGCAGCTAAGGCTGTCTGTGTAAGGGAATGTTCTTGTGGAGAACCCGGGTCGAATTACCAGTGTTTGCATCTTCTATTCACAACTTGTGCATAACCTTTATTTTTACCTTTTTAACAATGAATCAACAACAATTGATATAATTTAAGTATATGTGATTTATATCAATGAGTTACATTGTTATAAGTTAAAATTCAAAAGCATACTCTTTGTGATTTTAAATAAGTGTACTCTATTTATTATTTAAAAGCAATAAATGTACATGCAATAATTTAAAGGTTTATTTATTTATTAATAATGTAGCTAACTGATATAATTAAAATGCATTTAATTTATAATATACTCACTGATAAAATCTTATGAACATTTGTGCTTTGTTGTAATTAATAAAATAAATTTCTAATATTATTTTATTGGTACAGAAACATTTGTTTCATAATTTTTATGTGTGTTTCACAGTTTTTAATGTATTTAATACTTTTTTTTACATTTTGAAATTTTTAAGGGTCTTCTTTAAATTGTTAGCCTGCAGTCTGAATGTCTGAGTTTATATTTTTTTTATTTGTTTTAGTTTCATCTATTATTCTCATTAATTTTGAACAGAACAGGATATACTGCAGAAGACTGATTCTCTGAGCATTATTGGAAGGGTATGTACCTTAGAAAGAGGCAGTTGATGCAAGATATAATTTTTACAAAGCAAAATTTAATTTTTGTAATGTTTGCTATAAAATGTAGTTTCATTTTTTAACAATTTCAAATTAAAATCTACCTAATATGTGTACAAATAAATAAAAAATGTAAAGCTTTTTCAAAACTGTGAACTTGTTAAATTCTTAAAAATTAAGAGAAAATAACTTATAATTTTACGAAATTTATAGTATCGCTTGCAGCTAAGTGAAAATTTTTTGGAAAAAAAAGGGGGCCATGATTTTTTACTTAACCTAAATTAACGATTGTTAATTCATACATTTGAAGTTTAAGTAAGGATTTAGTTTTTAAACGTTATGAAATTTGCATATGTTGTATTTAGAGAGTTGAACAATCTCATGTAAATTAAGGAAACATAAAGCAGGTTATTTGCCTACGAAATTCAGGAAGAAGTTACCAAATGTGCATTGAATTTAAAAAAAAAATCAGACATCTATAGGCAATTTGGCATCTATGAGTAACTTTTAATAACAGAGTGGAAAGGTACTTCTAATCTTGTAGGAGTTGTAAGGTTGCTTGTTGTACACTTGCATGAAATAGTTTTTTCCCATATGTATTGGAAATATAAGCCTTTTGCACAAAAGCAAGTCTTCCCTGGCAGTTAGCCCTTGTATACATTGATTTAATAAAAGTAAACCAACCAGTCTGTTAAAATCACCACACTACACTTTTTTCATTTTTTCAAAGGGAGGGGGGTTGTGTGAGGCAAAACATGTGAATACAAACTTTTTGATAGTAATATTATAATAAAAAGAATTCAGCTTGAAAATATTCTTAAATTAAAAAAAGCACTGTAAGGATAATAAAAGCTTGCTAGTAATTATAAACAAGTACAGGATGTTTCATATTGAATGGGACAACAAGAAAGTGAACCTGTGAAAACCTAACTATTTCATTTTGATAAATCAAATTTAAAGTGAAACTATAGTTATCCAAGTTTCTGTAGATATTCTATGTGTCCTCCTCTGGTGACATGGCAAATATCTATGCTGTATTCTAGTTTCTGCCACACTTATTATAAAATATCCTTTGTTAATAATAAAAGAACTTCAGTTGCCATTAAGTCCTGGGGAAATGAACGCATGAATACCTTGTCTTTAACAAAACCCTATTAGAAAAAATCACAAGGCATTAGATCTGGGGCCAACAAAGCAGTGGCATATCATTTGACACAGCACGGCCAATCCAGTGGCCATACATACATATATATATATATATATATATATATATACACTAATGTTTGTGAAAAACGCAACACCATGAGGGAATTGTCAGAAATGAATGAAATTTATTCCACATAATACTGACAATGGCACAAATAAACAATCAAATTTGCAAGATAAAAAAACAAAACAAGCATCAAAAATCAGTACTTTGTGTGAATGATGAGAATCTATACACGTTGTACCATTGAATCATGCATATTCTGAATGTATTCCTGGAGAATGGCATGCCATATGACTTTGACTTGACGCCGGAGTTCAGTCTTAGTGTGTGCCCTAACGAAGGCTTGTGCAGTCTGAGAAACATGCTTGGGCATTATCCTTTTGAAATATAGTACTCAGAATAGGGAAGACCAGCGGTTTCACAACTTTTGTTATATAGTGATCACTGTTGAGATCATCCACAGTCTGCACTAGATGGGATCGACAACTCCACACCATGATGCCAGTCGTTTGTACAGTATGACACTGAATAACACTCTGTGGGAGCAGATGTTCCTCTCTGTAATGTCTAAAACTTACTCTTCCATTATTGTTCTCGATACGAAAGTCCACACTTTCACATACTAATGATGCGACCTTGTTCAAATTCTGTTAGTTGTTGGTAGTGCACCCTTCATTGTTGATGAGACATATTGATCACTAATTAAATGTTCATTACAGACAGAAGATGATAAACAGATTTTAGTGCAACTTTACAGTCCTTTATATACATGGAACAAGCAGCCAGGTCTCATTCCACACATGTGCAATCACTGTGTAATTCTAATCATTTGCATGTCTTACCTCACTTTACATTTCCTGTAAGTTTGGTTCAGTCAGCTTAATTCCTTTGTGGTGTTGCAATTTTCACAAACATTGAGGTATAAATCAACATAACTTACAGCATTACAAACAGAACCCAAAATATTTGGGGAGGTCAAAAATCACAATGGCATATATTTGACTGCTACTTTGATTCAGAATCATAATATCTGATCCAGAATTCTTTAATGGTGATTATTTAAATTCAACAATTTAAGATCTTTTTCCACTTGCTGGAAAACTGTTTGGTAGTATCAATGCAGTGAAGCATAGGAACTTCACTCAGCAAATATCATACCCATCTTATCCAGCAAAAGCCATTTCCAAGTGTTTCTTAATAGTATTGTTAAGACTAAATGCTAATGTGGCAATTTGCCACATTAGCATTAAGTCTGATTGACAATTCATGAATGAATGTATGTTTTCTTTCAGTCATATCTCTGCTTTCTTAATGCTTTTGTCACTCATAGATGTTGATGGATGTACTGTGTTGGCATTTTTTAAATGTTTTCATTATGTGAATGTGGTCAGTCTGTCAATTTATTCTTCAGTATACACTAATGTGGTCATCTGCAATGTTTACTGACTTAATGTTATTTAAAGCAGAATTCAGTCGCAGTCTTTCTCTGATAATCAAACATGTATCCTCAGTGACCACTGTGATGTGCTATGCTATTTGACTTATCAATGAACAAACAACAACTAAATTAGCAGTAAGAACAAACAACAGCTATAATTAAGTTATAATTAAGCAAACAATAACTTAATTATTTACTCACAAAGCATAACATGGGCTATCTTCATGGGTGCCAGTCGCATAATTAGTGCAGATTTGTCAGTTCATGAAATTTTTAGAATAGTATGTATGTAATCGCACATCAATCAGTTTTATGCTGATTAAATGCTTCATGAAAATAGTAAATATATCTAGTTATTTAAAATATTTTAAGTACTTAAGTAATTGATGTGTGATAAATTCCTATTTAATATTAAAATGATTTTGATTTACCTAAATTATATGCATAAATTCTGTAGTTAATATTCCAATATACTTATAGAAGTTTGTGAATGAATTTGCAAGCAAGAAAGGCTGCATTCTTAATTTTTAATATGAAATTAGACATCACCTTGAGATATTAAAAATGATCAGTTAATGAATTTTAATGTAAAAATTATTTAATGTAATTCATTTTATAAATATCATTTTTCATTAAGAGAGCTATAATATTTTTTCATAAAGTACATACTATAAATACATACTTTGAATATCATAAAAAAAGAAATAAAATTATTTAATATGCAGTTTTGCTTATTTTTTACATTTAAATTATTCCCTGTTATGTAAACTTCTGCATCAAGTGACCAAAACATGAATGCAGACTTTTGTCTAGAGTTTCATTGACAGCAGAATGAGTTAACTTTTGACTGGTTTTCATGATCTATATTGATTCAATGTATATTGTGTAAATATGAGTCAATAATCCTGGAACCAATATGCATGAACACACATCTCTTAAGGCAAATTTTCATTGTTATCTTTGTCGCATCTGAGAGCGTGAATTAATTTAATACAAATTGATGCATTTGTATCCTTATAAATAAACTTTCAAAAGCTAATAAAATTCTGGAAATTATTCATATCTATCTTCTGTTATAATTTCAAAATATACACACATTGAGATTTCATTTTCAGCTTGATTACAGTGCTGCAGCTCACGATGCAGTACAGTTACCTTGAAGTAAATGGCTGCTTTCTGGAGCAGCCAGAAATTTCTTCTGATAATTAATGTGAAATTTATAGACAAATCTGGAGAGAAAATTAGCAGCATTTCTTCTTCCTCCCCCCCCCCGGATTTGATACAGAAATTGGCACATTTTTTAATTGCAAATTCTAATAAGTTTTCCTTTTCTTAAGCTAACATTCCATTTAATTTTTTTTTTTTTTTTGTATTTGTGATATTTAAACATTTAGAGCAATTTGTAATTAGCCCAAAATAATGAAATTTCCATTTTAAATTACATTTTTTTTCCAAATAAATTATTTATAAATGAATGCATGATTTAATAAATTTATATTTATCTATATATTACTTATAGAACTTCTTTAATTTTCAAGATTAGTTTATGTATGATAAAATTTTAAGTAACTGGAGATTTTAATACAAGAAATACTTTTTTCTTTTTCATTTGGAATCCTTTCTCCATTCATCTTTCATTGTTAGTTTTCATTTTTTACTCACATTCGATAAAATTTGAATAAAGCTTGGATACCATTCGAATGAAACACTTTTGAATAATTTTGGCAGTATTCTTGCTTGATTCCAAATGTAGCACCAACCAAATAATTATCAGTAATTGTATCATAAACCTGAAATTCTCTAGCTTTACATCAATGTTCAGATAAACTACAAGACTGGCAATAAAAGGATATCAGAAACAGGATCTTCCTTTATAATTCTATAAAAGTTTCTTGTTTGATCATCTTAACTATTTTTGTCACATTTCAAACAGAATCATTGCTAAAAGGGTTTTTTTGTTTGTTTGTTTTTTAGCTGTCAGAATTTGATTGTCTTTGACACCAAATCTGAATAATCATCAATTCACTGCATGCATCTCTTTGTTACAATATTTCCTACTATTACAATAGTATTTATGTTTTTACTTTTGAAATAATAGCAGGAATAAAGGAAAAGTAATATATTTTGAAAGTAAAGCTGTCAGCAGTGCAGTGCGAGAAAATGACAACAATCATGCGCTTCCGATTAAAAAATGTCAAAAACAGGAAGATTGATTTTGCACTTTAATATAGTAAAAAGTCCAACATCCAGTTCAACAGCACTTTTTTTTGTTTTGTTTTTGCATGTGTGTGAGAGAGAGAGACTAGGAAGAAAGACCTAGATCCCAAGAGTGCATGCCCTTTATTATATAAGTAATGCCTCATGCATGCACAGTAGACATTTTTTCATAATAAAGCATGTAGAGGGTCCTGGTTTTTTAATTTTACTTGGGCACCAAATAAAACACTTACATGTTGAAGAATCAGAGTCATTATTAGCATAAATCTATATGATCAATAATTGTCTAATAAAATAAGAATTCCAAAGTAGAGTAAAGTATACATTCTCTAATTTAAGATTGATTTCACAGTTTTCAAAGCGTAAGTTGTACTTGAAAATCTTAATTTTCCTATTTTCAAATGCATGTGTTAAGTTCAAATAGATAAATTTCTACTTTATAATTCATCAAGAAATCAAAATATACCGAATTTACTCTTGCAATAAAAAATAGTTTATATAGGAAATGAAGAGGCTGAATAAGATAATTTGAAAGAGTTTTGATTAAAATTTCTAAAAATGAATAAAATGATTTTTAACTAGCCCATAATTTTAAAATTAATCATGTATGTTAGAAGATATTATTTGATTAAAGTATGCAATATAAAAATAATTAGTTTTTAATTATATAGTGAAAACTGAGTATTTGAATAGTTTCATCATATTTGATTAAACTGTGCCAGACAAAATTTATTAGTTTTTAATTGTATATTGAAAACAAAGTATCTGAATAGTTTCACCATTATTATGTAAAGTAGATGTGTCCATTCATAATTGTAATAATCATTAACTTTCACAGTTTTATACAAATAAAATTAAGAGGTTTTAAACTAACAAGCTGAAGTTAACATTTTTATTCTATTCTTCTCTTTAGGAAGAAAAAAAAAAAAATTGGGGCAGATTTTAAAGAGGGTTTAAAATTTATTCCTATACTTTCTCTTTACATGTGTTCATTCGAATTAGCTTGATACTGGAAACTGTAATTTAACAATAAAATACTGAATTAAAATAAGTGTGACAGAAATACTAAGAGCATGGAAATTCATTAATTTATGCTGTGCATTTTTGTGTAAATTTATATATGAATTATTAAATGTTGCTGTTTTGCATTTTATATGAATTTATATATAAATGACAGTATTACATGATCAGTATACTGCATATTTTTTGCAGGATTTATTTATTTGAAAAAGATTTTAAAAAACTGTACAGGGGTATGTGGTATACGTCCCATTTCAACATGAAAATTTCTGTTTAGTTTGTGTTATCTGTCTGGAATATAACTTGAGCTTGATGAGTCATGACTGCATACACTACCCTTGTTTACCTCTTTTGAGAAAATGTTACGACTACCCATAAGCTTTAGTAAGCCTGTTTTTCAGTAAACAGTTTGTAGTATAACTTTGAATTTTCACATCATTTTGTATTTTCTCATGTATATTTTTATAAATATCTAATAATAAATAAAAAGTCAATGAGAAATACCAGGCAACAAAGAAAAAATTAGGATCACCATGAAGGTGTAAAAAAAGATTGAAAAGATTATTGAATAGTATGAAGATGACATGCATATCCGGGACTTGGCTACTGCATGCTGTTTGCCAAGTATGTTGATGTATATGATTGTGAAAAACAAAGACATTATTAAATCGGCTAACATTGCTAAGGGGGAAAATTGATTACCAAACAAAGATCAGAGACATTAGAGCATGTTAAAGAACTGTTTTTGATCTAAATAATAAAAAAGCATTTATATACAGTATTTCATTTATGTACGATATATATTTCATCCACAATATTTCTATTTTAGTATTAAACAGTGTTATAATTATAAAAATAGGACCTTTCTTCTAAGAGTAGATTGATTACTTTTCTTTTATTTCTTGATGGAAAAATTTTTTGGTATATGTCTAAATATCTGGAATAGATTAATGAAGTATTACTGTATCTTGTAATTAACTTATTCATTAAAGCAACTGAAATTTACTTTTTATATTGACTTATAAATTTATATTTGTTTATTTCATTGAATTATACATACATTTAATTAAGTATTTATCAAGCTTTCATTGAATTAAAGTATTATCTGAAAGTTATGATAATTTCATTTTTTAACTGATCTAAAAGTACAGTTATATTATGCCTCTTTTTCTTAAAGATAATTTATACTCTAATTCCTTCAAAATATTTGTGTATGAAAACAAATATATGAAATTAAAACTGAAAATATATGAAATTTTGATTCTTTCTTCTTTGAATTTTAAATTGAAAATTAAGGTATTTTTTTCTTATTTATTTTATCTATACAAACATTGCATAATAGAGTTAATTCAAACAAAGATGTTGTAAATAAAATATACAAAACTTAGAGCTTGGATGAAATATCATACATCATTCTAAATTAGATACAAAAATCCAGTGTAGATACTTACTTTTAAAAATATTTACCTAATAATTCAGTTGAAAATATTTTGGATAAGTGTTTTCTTCATATTTTAACAGTTTTTGTTTGGGGAGGAAGAGGCTCTGAGGAAGTAAAGAAGCAAAAAGTACCTCAGAGTTGGAAAAAGCATTTTTAACCTTTAGTGATATCTGTATTTTTAACATTTTACCGTTATTTTTCCAGATCCTGAATGTATCAGTGTTTCATTAAATGAACGTATTATACTTCCTTGAAGGAAATGAAGGTAAGAATGTATATATTTCTGAAACTGATGTTAATTTAATTCAGCCTTATATAAATTAATAGCCAATTATTAATTAATGATTAATTTTAATTAACATTTTAAAATTAAATTAATAATTTATTTAGTTAATTAAAGATCTAAAGTATTACCAGTGTACAAAAATCTCAGATTTTGCTTCATTTTCTACTAAATTAATATCAAAGCATAAATAAATAATGAGAAATAACTGAAATAAAATGAAATACAGAAGTAAAATACAAGCTACACTAAAGAATGCAGTGTACTATTTAATATTATTTACTATTTCACCCTGTTCAGCATGGGTGTAGGGCTACATAACATGGCTCAACACCATGGTACATATGTCTTTGTAGCTTGGGGCACTTAATACACTATCAAGCTGAAAGACCCTTTATAGTCTGGTAATTAGTCATATGGGACAGTAGATCCTTGGATCTGTCTCTTGAGATGTTCTCCATCAAAACTGGGATGGAACTGAGAAAACTCATACTGTCACTTATGAGCTGTCTAAGACTTTTGCCATAGCATAACTCTTTTCCTTTAGGCTATGATGAATTCATAGATCTGATATCAAATGGATTAATCATAACATATTATTTATTCCAACATTCTGTACTTAAAGCACTTCAAGATCTAAAGTGCTTCCTGATGCTTTTAGAAAAATAAATATCTTATATTGTTTTTTGAAAAGGATTGAAGAGCATCTTAAAATTGTAAATTATACTTTGATAACTTGGCTTTATGATTTGTATTTATCTTCTAAAATATATAATTTATTTAAAAAAAAACTTACCTCTACTCTGACTGTCAGATTGTACTGCTGAATTCTTTCATAGTCAAGAGGGTAGTTGACTTGAATGTCAGCCCAGGTGTCACCATTTGAGGTCCTCTGGTCCAAATAAAAGGTGTCTTTTTTGTTTGTTTGCTCAGTGCTGCCCTTCATTAATGTATAAAATACTGTAGGATTATCTGGGATTCCAGATCTAAAAAAAAATTAAGAAGAAATTATATGTATGTATTTCTTTTTTCTTGCTTTTTTAGGGGGGTATAACATATCCATTTATAATGAGGGAAAAAAATTGAAGTTTTGATATTCTAATGTAAGGTTATAAAAATTCATATCTGTGATATGAAAAATGGTAAATGCTAGACCAATGTTTCATAGCCTACCAGCATATATTTTCAATATATTATGAGCCACCTGCATTTAATTGCAATTTATTAAAACCTGCATGTATGTAGTTTTTCTTTGGAGGGAGATATGGAAAAAAGGGATTCAAAGAAGAAAATAATGTAGTAGTGAAGTAATGATAAATAAGTCTTGACCACTATTATGAATTAATTGATAATCATAAATTAGCAATTAGTTTTTAATTACAGGCCACAGTTTCATTGTTAATAAAATGAAACGATAAGAATAAAGTACTTCAAAACTTCACACTGTAAAGACAGTAGGTTATTTAAAAGCAGGAGAGATAAAAAATGAGCAACGTTTTTGCCGGAAATCGAACCACTGACCTCTTGGTTACGCGCCGAGCGTGCTGACCGCTACACCACGAAGGCGGGAGAAATACCTTATCTACTCTCCCTTTTAAAGGGCAACTGGGGATTAGGGGCCCCAATCACCAAATCATGGTGGTGGAGAATCATCATCCACCACCTTATTTATGTTTGGGTGCCAGTTGTAGAGACATTAGGTTATTTAGAAGCAAGAGAGATGAAAAATGAGAACTTCTTCACCGGGAATCAAACCACGGACCTTTTGTTACATGTTGAGCATGCTGACCACTACACCATGAAGGCATGTGGAGAAGGCGGGAGAAATACCTTATAACATGACCCACAAACAGTTACCCATTGGTGGATTACAACCACATTTTTGGAACCATTGTGCTACATGGTTGATTGAATTGAAGCTTATAAATTGAACTATTGTTCATGAATTATTTTGTATGATTTAGAATGCAAAATATTCTAAATATTCTATCATCATATAAGGGTGATATTGGAAAATATCATCATGTGTTGTTGAGGGAAATTATTTAATGTTCCCCCCTTTTTTCCCAATTATCAATTTGTATGGTTTTCTACTCCAGATAGTTTATTGTTTGTTAGTTATAGCTGATTTAGAAAGTAAAACTTAAATTGCAATTAATTTTAAGATGAATAAATAACACAAAGTCATCTCTTGCCTTAGGCAGCTAATCCATTAACAATCTGCTGTAATTAATTAGTCAATAAATGATAAAGGGAGTAAGAATTTGAAGAAATTAAATTATGTAATAAAAAAAATTGCTGCACTATGTGCTTATATTTAAAATATTGTTTTAAAACATTAGAAAATATGTGTTTCATATATGTATCCTTATTGTAGTATTAAAGTTGTCTTATTTTTATGAATATAAATGCTTGAAAACTGTTTCTGGGAAATTTTAATAAAGTCAGTGATAATTTTTGATTAAAATATTCAAATGATGTAAAATAATATTGTTTAATTAATACTGTGCATTAAATGGAGGATTATGCTTGTTTAAAAGCAAGGCATGAGTATGTTCAAGAAGAAGTATTAAAAAACAAAGCAATACATGAAAAATATGCTCTAAAGGTTTGATATTTTCATATTAAATATTATGTTAAAGTTTCAGACCATTAAAATAGAATTTTAGATATATTCTTTTAAAGATTTGTCATTATTAATGATAATCTAATTTTCAAATGATTCATACATACCTAGCTTTTATTGAAGCTACAACTTGTCCAACCATATAATTTTCTTTTATAAAAATAGGTCCATAAACTGGTTGATCCCATATGGGTGGATTATTGGCACGATCAACAACATCAATGATTACTTCTACTGTGGCCCTGTGTTGAGGCATGCCTTTATCTAGGGCTATGGCACGAAGGTGATATTGATCTCTCTGAAATATTAGATAAAAATATTATTCTAGAGGACCAATAATTTCTTAATGCATTTTCAAACTGTTATAAAATGTCTTGTTTCATATTTCTTTTTTTTATTATTATTATTTCATGGTTTTGATGTATTTTTTAAGTTTTAAGAATTAGAATAATAATTCTGTAAAATTATTTTTATGTACAAGTTTTAAAGTAATTAGTTTAAATTTCTATTTTGAACTTAGATGTATGTTAAAAGAGACATTTTTCAAAAACAAATAATGCTTTTTAAAAAGACTGCTGTATTCCCCATTCTAAATTATTTCTGTAGGAAAAAAAAAAAAAGAATTACATTACTTTTTAAATTAATTCTTATTTAAAATTTTAAAGGCTTTAAAAAATTGATTATTTTGGCAATAATTAAAAAGTTCTTTAATTTATATTATCTATTATTATACTGAGTTTTATAAAAAGCTTTAAAATTTTAGTTTTACAATATTTTAGTTTTAATATGTGTTTAAAACGTGTTAACCCAAGTGCATTTGTTGCTGTTGTTTTTGAAGTTTCATTACTAGACATGAATGATATTTTTTGTATGTGACTTTCAGAGAGGAGTGGCAGATATGTTTGTACGAGGGATGTTTTTTAAGTAACCAAATTTATTTTCAGATTCTACACACATTTCTCTATTTTTCAACATATTTGCCAAGTTTGTTTAAACACTTATCATACCTTAGAACTAGATTTTGAATACCCTTGTCATAGAAATTTAGGGATCCAGAGGGAGCACAATTTCTTAAATCTTAACTTTTCAGAAACAATCTTGTACAGCAGTGACTTAGACAGTTCACCTGTTCTCAAGAATTTTCATTTCAACTGAAGCCACCATATCGTATGTGATCCCGGATGGGTGAGTGAGGCTCAACCAGAGGGAGACTCATCATGGACGTTGTTGTGGAGAGCTTTAAATTCTCTGACCCACTTATGCACTTTACTTTCGCTCACTCATTTACGGAGTAGCTCCGTAAACTTCACAAATCTGCCAATGAATTTCTGCAGGAGACAGGTTTCTTGCCGACAAAAAAAACGTATCACTGATCTTACCTCACATGTGGTGAGCCATTCGATAAACTTGAACCTTTTTAAAGACACAGAACAGACCATACAGGTTATCAACGCAGCTGCAACTGAGCCAAAGAATATGTTGTTTCCAAAGAATGCCGGGACAAGATGCAAGTACTCTTTGCAGAACGTGTGCCGCCTATTAGTGTATACAATGAAACGGCCGTTACTTAAAAAACACATTACGTATGTTAACTGAAATCTTAGACAGTTAATTATCTTATGTTACGCATTTCACTTCTAATTTGTATTTATTCAAAGAACATATTAATTGTGCATTTTTAGTCAGATGAACATTTTAATGACTTGTGAATTTACACTTTTAAATACAAAATTATGACTATATGTGTTTTTGCATTATTAAAAAATAATCTCTATAATTTGAAAACTATGCAGTTGCTAATAACTTTCATAATAATTTCAGATGATCATTTCTAGAATGTTTTAATGCTCATGTGTGTACGTAAATATATTTGATTTAGTCATTAGGTATTTTTAAAATTTTATATTTCATTTTAATGCATCACTACTATGAATTAGTTATGTTCCTACTTTCCTATTGGTTGGATTAATGAAGTTGTGTTTGGTGCTTGGCAGAAAACCACTTCTATTGGAATGTGTGCTATTAAGTCAGACAAATGTGTTTTTTTATGATGATTCAAGATTTTTTATTGGATTTCAAATTACTGGTAAAGATGATTTTGAAATTTCTTTCAGTGCTCTTTTGGTTTTGGAATAATATACTGTAAGCAATGATTTTAATTTAAAGGCTTCATTAGCATTACTAAGGAGAAGTGTTAATCTTTTGCAGCTTTAAATTCTAAATAAGACAAGCAATATTGCTACCACATGCAATTTTGGGAAACCCCAATACTACCATATAGTAATGAAACAGTGTTAAGCATAACAGCGTTAAGTGGGATTCTATTGTATATGAATGTTATGTTTTGCAACTGATTCCAGTACAGATTGTATACACTTACTTGAGGAGGGGGACTCTTTTTCTTTAATTTTGAATTTTGAAAATTTTGTTTTAATTTTGAAAAAGCATTTATGTATCATACTCAGAATAATGCAATTCAATTCTTGAACTTTGTTTATAGGCAAAAAGAGTAAAAACAAAACTGCAGTTTGGGTTTTTATGGATTATAATTTCCCTAAATCTGATTAAATAAGAATTTAATAGACATCAGAAATTATATGCAATTGTACTGCATCTCTTTTCATAACAAAAATTTTAGAAAGATTAAAATGTAGGATTTGTATCATATAACTTGCATATTCATAAACACTTTCAGCTAGAATATGTTTCTAAAATTAGTACCCCAATACAGAAGAATTTTACAAGGGTAGAAATATAATTGCTGTTGGTGAAATACAATATGGTTTCTTTGTATATCTAGTCTCCCTGAAATGATCTTAGGATGACATTCCTAATGATGAGCATGAAAAACATGAATGCTTCATAATATATCTTTAATTGAAATATAAAATTTAATATATAAGTCTTAAAAATCAAGTTATCTAAATTAATTCTGCTGCAGTTAAAATTATTGTTATTTTCAATGAAGTGTAATACTTTTTAAAAATATTGGATTTAAAATATTAATTCTGTTGAGAAATACACAATTAAATAACTTTCTTTTTCTAGTAAGTTATACAGTTTGATTGCATATATAAGGTTTGATATATACAGTTTGATTGCACATATAAATTTTTAAAAATTGATTTGTAATATATCTACCACTGTTTACTTCATAATTGTGAATATTACTTAGAGCACAGAAAACTCAATAACATGCTCAATACATCTGAATAGTTTACAAATGAAGGTAAACAGGAAAAAATAATTACAAATATCTTCACCTTCTGTAAAATTATCATTCAGGGCAAAGCCATTTTGAAGACAAAATTCAAGTAACAATTTCCTCTTAGAAACAAATTAATTCATAAAGATGAAATATTTCTATATATGTTTCTATTCTGTGAAGTTAATCATGAAAATACCTTGGGATAATTTAATAATACATTTTTCATTTTTGCATTCTAATTTTTTCATTTTTTAAAATTTTACATTTGATAGCAATTATTAGGTTTATTACTTTCTGTGTTTGGAAATTTGATGAATTCAATATTCACACATAAATGGAAAATACTTATTTTAGTTGAAGCCATTATTCACACAAGGAAACTGTGAATGATGAAATTTGAAATGAGAGCAAAGATTTTCAATCCCATAACAAAACTTTATGCATTAATATAAAAAAATTTAAATAAGAAATGACCAACAATCAAAATCTTAATTACTGCAAAAG
>KK119982.1:975329-1004081 GCA_000611955.2 Stegodyphus mimosarum
GATATATAATATTTTACTTACATCTAATGCTTTCTTTAAGCTAATCCATCCTGAATCTGGATTTATTTCAAAGTAATCTAGATCAGTAGGATCATATGGAGCAGTGAGATTGTACACTATAGCACCATTATTGTCAGCATCTTCATCTGATGCTGAAACTCTTAAAATGTTCGTTCCTTTTGGTGTATCTTGTTTTACATTTTCTCTGTATTCTTGTCTATCAAACAGAGGAGGATTGTCATTAATATCTGTAATTTCTACTTTAAATGAACACACTCCTTCAAGTGGAGGATTTCCACGATCTGTGGCTTTAACTGTTACACTTACAAAACGACCGTCATCTCCTTCTCTGTCAAATACCTGCAAAATAATAATAATAATAATAATAATAAAATACTTTGGTAAATAGTAATCATTTATATGAGATGTAAAATCAAAATTAAATACTTTGTGATATGAATCATATTTTGAAAATTTCTCACTGTAACATGTCATATTTGTAAATTTTTCCTGAGATCAGACACAAAAAGAAAAAATTTTCAAAGCTCCACAACAGATAGAAGTTAAAAAAAAATCTTGATTCTATCTTGCTTTCAGTAATTAAAATATATGTAGGCTTTTTTTTAATGTGTCTGATACATGCAGTGGTACTAAAATATTAGTAGTTTGCAATTAATCAACTCTTTTTTTAGCTATTCATAATTAAACCATTGGGTGGGAGAGATCGATAATCTTATTTTTTAAAATCAAAAAGATCTTTCTTACTGAAATGAGTATGAAAGAACAATTGAATTTTACCAATAACTAATGCACAATTAATAATTTGTTAAGGAAAACAAAGTTTTAATGTTTGTTCGCATTTCAAAAGCTGCTGTAACTTTGTGAAAGTAAGTTGCATTTTTAATATTGATCCAAGACTGCAATGATTATGCAGGCAATTAAGAAAAATCCTTATTACTGTTTTTCTAAACTAAATGTAATATTATATATTATGGAAATTAAAAGTTTTGCTCATACTTCCACCCCTTCATAATTTGTTATCAGTGTTATTAAATTTATTTTGAATCTCTAAAGAACTGACTACCTGGCTATTCCAAGAAGAGAAGTGTCAAAATATATTTTTGAGGTTCTTTATATTTAGTTGAACATTTAACCCTTCTAACAGATTACGCAGGAAGACAATTGTATCTAGTTTGCTAAAAAAAATTATCAGTGAATATGTGACACTACTTAATCTTTGAACTATTAAGGCAAAATATATAATAAAATTTCTGTCAAATTTCCATTATTTTTTGATAAATTTTTCATAATAAAAGATCAGGATTAGTCTCTGAAACACCACATCTCTATTTTTGTTTGTAAATTGTCTTCATAAATAGCCCCTTAGATGCGATGCTTCCATGTTGAGCTATAAATTATCTTTATTTAAATTATAAAAAAATAAAATATGCCATATGTGCCAAGAAAGCGATATTGATTGACAAAATATTTATGCATGTGATATTGAAAGTCAGTGTGTAAAAGAGATCTGAAGTGCATAGAAGAAATGTACAATGGGTGTAAAAGTGATGTATAATGACGATGTGCAAAACAGATATATAATGTAGTAAAGATATGTGCAATAATTGATTTTAAAAACACTGAATCCTTGCTAGATTTCCATTACTCATGTTTCATCAGTTTAATTTAACTGACCTTTTTTGAAATAATCCATCACAAATATATATGATTGGTTTATACTTTCCCCTCTTTTTTTATGTCATAAACTTGAAAATGAACATTTGTTCGCAGTTGATAATTTCGGTTAATTTTTGTTTTTTCTTATAAATAAATTTAATCTCTTTAATATTTACCAAATGTTTCATTTATTTGGTTCTAATAAATGTTTGAGTTTATTTGTTACATTTTTGTTTGTTTGAAAATGAAGTCTCTCACACACTACATATCTATTTTTATCACAAGTAGTGAAGATTACCAATTAAATGTTAACTAAGTATATCACATTATATGCATTATAATTTTTCTGTTATTTAAAAGAATACTTTTGTTGACTTAATCCTTCTTTTGCTTTAGTTCAACATACAATTTTCATTAATGACGTAATAAAACATTTATTTGGTGAGTGACTTCTGTTGAATATTATGCTGCATTTTCTACCATGAGTGACACTGCCTAATTACATAGAATTTTCTAAAGCAAAAAGTGCTAGTTTTCACTTAATTCAGAGTTACTTTTAACATCGAAATTCTGATCTTAAATAATCTTAACATTTTGAAAACTATATTATAGTGTTGTTTATTAATAAATGCATTTATTTGTTACATGTATCATTAATTTTTTTTATGTTTATATATTAATATTCAGTTTTATTAATAAAATGTCACTTTTTTTTTCATTTCAGTTTTCTTTATAATATAAGCCAATCAAATCCTTTTCAGACTCACTTTATTTCATTTTGTGGTTTTGGTTAAAATGATGAAATAGTTGATTGTATGGGAATTAAATATTAACACATTGTTTAATTTTATAAAATGGTATATTTTATGTGAAATTAAATTATTTCCTGAAGATACATCAGTTCTTAGATTAAAAAAATAAATAAGCAAATTATTTTATTTATAAAAAAGAAGCAGTATCATTGTGTTTGAATATTCAAAGAATATTTGTGCAATTTCATTTAGAAAAACAGGGATGTAAAAATGCAGCTATTGCTTAGTTTTGATAAAATATCATGAAAATATAATAATTAGCTTTAGGAGACAATTATCAGAAAAGACTTATCATATGCAGCTCCCAGAATTATTACACTTTTAATTATTACTCCTCATGTGTTATGAATTGTGTCAGTGAAATATACTTAATGATAGTTTCTTTCATCATTTTTTTATTTTAAGTAAGCAAAAGTTCTTGAAATCATTCAAGATACATAGAATTGTTATAAAATATTCATCACTTTGTGAATTATAGTTTACTTAAATAACAGAAATATTATACTCATTGTACACTCCTGTAATGTACATATATCTGAAAAGTTATATTAAATTAATTTTCAATTAGAAAGGTGATAAAATACTTTTCTTTTAAAAAATGTTTAATTTTTTTAATTATTTAAAATATGATATTATGTTTAAGATAAACTAATTTCAATTAAAGTTAATTTGGACAAAATAATCTCATCATTATTTTGAAAATAAAAAATTCACTTTTCAATTTTATTAAGGGAATGTGTTCTTACCTTATTCGTACGTATATCTCCTGTAATTTCATCAACTATGAACTTTGTTCCCTTTTGGTTTGGCTGTTGAACTATGGAATACCGTACTTGACCGTTATGCCCTTTATCATTATCAATTGCTTTAACCTGAAAAAATTTGTTTTATATAACATACCATTTTAATTATGTTCTGTACATTCACATAACAACATTACAGTCACATAACATTATCAGTCTCTGAAGAGGATTTTAAAATATTTACTAAGATTTCTCTGAAGAGGATTTTAAAATATTTACTAAGTGATCCCATTCTTCTAGAGCCTTCCATTCATAAATGTCTATCTTATTTTGGCTTCAAACCTGCAACCAGTGATGCGAGCAGTAAAACTCTACTAATTGTCATTTGTCCTAGGCAGCTTTTTCAACATATAATTCAAAATATCTAGAATTAGCTACTCATGTCCAGAATTAGGATTTGTGATTGCTAAATATAGTTAGATATGTATGTATATGTGTATAGGATGTGTATGATGCAGATGATTCTACAATAAATTTTATTTCATGGGTTTTTAAATATTAATGGGAGTTGTAAATTAGTGAGTCCAGTCTGGTTAACTAGAAGATGAAAAAATTATTAATCATTTCACATTTGTATGTAGCGGTTCAAAGCTTTTAAAATAATATGAAATATATTATCTTTTATCAGTTTCTATGTCACATCTAACTCAGGTTCTTATTTAATGCATATTATTCTAATAGAGCCCTAATCTTTAAATTAGCTTGTCATCATTTTACTAAATGTATTGGCAATCTTTTAAATCTTTATGATATTATGATCATGAAAATTTCAGCACAATGGAAATAAAATTACCTACAAAACATGTTAAATGGGAAAATATATGTATTTTAATAATAAATTTTCCATTTTTGAAGCCACAATGTAATATTATGAATGGTTTTCTTTTACCGCATTGTTAGATTTGCATGTTACACAAATTATCTTTTAATTTTTAAAACAGTAATGGTATTAGCTAATGCATAAAGTTATTAAAATTAAAAAATCAAAACTGGTGAAGAATATTTTTTGACCAAATGTATTTTTTTAGAGTTTAATTTACTTTAATTTAGTTTTTAGAGTTTAGTTAGATTTAGTTTCCTTTGGGATTAAGAAAAAAAGAGCTTTAAAATGACTTGTTCCCTTTTTTTCAAGGGAGAAAGGACATGGATTTTAAAAATTTATGTGTAGTGGGTATACTCTATTGAAGTAATTACATTTTTTTCAATTTATCATAATAACTGTTGAAGTAAATCAAACACAAATTTGAATTAGCCTAATGCATTATGTGTAGGATTCAAAAAATCAATTTCAAGATAACTTCTGTCATATTTTTCTGGGGGGGAGAGGCAGCATGGATTTCAAAAACATAGCTCCAAACATAGCTGACTTAATAGTGCAGGCAATATCTTCGAAGTTATGTGGTAGCTGAGATTTCATAAGTCAAGGTCTAACTTTTCATACAAGTACATACAAATTTCATTTAAATACACCAAGGGCTCAAAAACACTTAGTTATAAAGTTTGTAATAAAGAATGTAGTTTTCATACATATCAGTACAAAATAGTATTAAAATAAATGTGCTATGAAATAAAAGTATTTCTATACTGATGGTTTCATAAAATTTAGCAAACCTATCTGATAACTCAATGACATTTTTATCACATAAAAATTCTTCATAGCAAGCTAATATTTTTTTATTTCTTGCCTTGCATCTAGAATACACTTCTCATATATCCTTATAGTCTTATGTTCTTAAAAATTTGTAATCCTTTATCGGCTAAGCTAAGACCTTAAGCTTATAACTGCCATATGCTTTTTTCGTGGCTCTGGGTCTGAGGTATTAACTTCTTCAGTGAATGCTTTGGTCACACACATATGTATAAGCTGATTGATTGTCAGCTATCTCACTGACGTCACCATTGTCAGCTTCTAAATCTAATTGATTGCAAATTGGCATTTTTTTTTCTCTTTAATTTCATTTTAGAATTTTCCAGTGAAAACAAACAAGATCTTTTTCCCCAAAGAAAATGTGAGAGAGAAATTACAGGGGCATAAATTGTTTCTGTTCTTTATGTTTCTGCAAGCTATTTATTCATGTGATTTCTTTGATAGTATTTATGTCTTCTGTTCATGGTCCATTTATTTTATTTATAGCCAATGTTAAATGCTATCCTTTCTTGAATTATTTATTAATGCATCAATAAGGTAAGACTGTATTCTAGTAAATTTTACCTATACTTGCTGAGAGGTACTTATTCATAGGCTCTCCCATAACATTTAAAGGGAGAATAAAATTAAAAATAGAGAGACGTCTTAAATTATAGAAAAAATCCTTAATGTGATGAAATAGTGAATTAACCCATTAGAAATTTATCTGTTGGTGAATAGTAGCCTCATAGCAGCCACAATTTTTGAGAAATTTATTTAAGATTATCATAATCTTTTGAACTCAGAACAGTATGCACTATTTAATATTTTCATTTAAAATAAATGCATGAAATACTAGTTCTTATGTATACAATACTTGTTCTTATTTGCTCTCTGAATCTAATCAATTTTAAAAGCTAAATAGATTGCAATCAGTCAGTTCTTTGAAATTATCTGACTGTGATCTATTCAGCTTTTAAAATTCATAAATCATGAGCGCCAATAAAGAGAGGCACGTCATTACCGAATATAAAATTAGGCAAAAAAGCAATCTTAGATTGATTCAGTTTTTTTAGAAAAACTATTGATTTCAAGTGAGATGCATACAGGGCCCTTCTTTTTCTTCAAATTTTAATATAATAATATAATATTTTGTTTCCTGAATAAAAGGCACTCCATGCCTGTTTCTCAGCATCAATGAAATTTTTCTCTAAAATTTGTTGACTTTAGTTTGTGTGGTATACAATATCAATGTATCAAATAGCATTGTATTTTTTATATACTTCTGCATGTTATATTATAATCATCTTTTAAATGCTACAGTGTTTGTTATGCTCAGATGATCACAATAACATAATAATGTCAAACAATACAATATAGTATGAAAACAATAAATAATGTTTATGAAATTTTACTTTGATGACTTGTGTACCACTTGGCGCTCCTTCTTCCACTTGAGGAGCATATGTACTGCATTCTTCAAAAAGTGGCTTGTTGTCATTGACATCTGTTATAAATACCACAACAAGGGCTGTACTGGTATGAGTTGTCAAGGCACCATTTTTGCAACAAGCACCATCATCACGGGCTGTTACATTAAGCTCATACTTATCTTTATCCAGTTGAATATGACCACTAATAAGTCGTATCACACCTGTAAAATAAGGCATTTCATGATGTCAAATAAGTTCACATAAAATTATAGTTATAAAACGTATTCATAAAGAAAACTTCGTTCTAATTTAAAATAAAATTTTTAAAGTTCAGCATCATTCTGCTTTTACTAGAAACGAGGTTAGTGCAGCTGCATCCACTGTCCCCCTTCAAAAAAAAAAAAAAAGTGTATTTTTAAATAATGAGCTTAAACCTTGTGTACTGTTCTAGAAAATAAGGTATCTGGGAACAGTATATATATATATATAATATTGAGTTCAAATAAACCAGACGCTGTCTCTGTGTGTAATGTTTTCCTTTTGTGTAAAATAAAGAAAACTGTAAAATAATAACGAGAAGGAATCTAAATGCACATGTTTCCAATTCATATCTCAAGAATATGTGGCATATTTCCTCAAAAACATTTTAAAATTTTATTTAAATAAAATAGCAAGATAACGTCTTTCGAAAACGTTGCGATTTATTTTTTGTTTATCATAAACAGACCCCCGAAGTGCAATTTGCCGACCAAGTATAGAGTGTTATGTGCATTCTGTGATGCTTGTCGCCATTCTGATCGGAGTCCTACTCTGATCATTTAATATTAATTGTAGTTTCATTAATCACATACTTTTCGTTCTTTTATGACTTTTTATTTCTAAACTATGAATAATTACATAAATTCAACGGTTTGTTTATTATTAAACCGTGAAATTGTAAATTTTGAAACTTGATTGCTTAGTGCTGCCCTCTATTGAATATAATAAGTACTACCCAATTTAAATAAAGTTATTTAAAAAAATTTATTAAGTGCAGTCAAATTTGTTTTTGTTCTGTGTCTGTCTGGCATCATATTATCTATTAAGAATATACATATAAGATTTTATGATTTTCCAACTTAGAGCTTTTAATAAACGGCGTGTTGGTCTTCCAATAAAATTAAATCAATGTTGGTAGCAATGATGATGCATACTTTTAACAAAGCAACAATTTTAAAACGTATCTGAGGTTTTAAAATTTTTCAGATTACTTTTTTTAATTTGTTACTCCTATATAAAAATGATTAAATACTATAAATATCAGAAATGGCATACCAGTGGACGTTGATGAAATGATGTAAAAATATGCAGAAATGAAAGTTCAAATGGTAATTTATTTTTTAATCTATATAAATATACGATTAATAATAATTATATGCTTTTAAATGTTATGAATTCGAATGCCTAGATATTCATGGGTATTTCTGAGGAAATGGACGGATCGGAACATTTCGAAATTTCTCCAGAGCCCCAATTAAAAAAGTGTATTCTAAATATAAGCATGGAAATATTGATAATTTTGTTCAATAGAGATATTTTTTTAAGATTTTTTTCAAACAAACGCCTGCCTTAACCGGTAGCTGTATAGTCCAGAATCGACAACAAATACGTTATTTTCGAATTTTGTAAATTTTTCTAAACAATTTATGCAATGGTTCCCTTGAGATAAAAGGATTTAAACATAATTTTGTTGTTTTTCAACACATTGAAGCCTTCATTTATTAAAGACTTCCATTTTTATTGGGATTAAACCCTGAATCTTATGTTCTGCACGTCACTGCTGTAATTACTAAGCTATCGGAAGCATTGACCTTTAGTGCCTAATTATTAGTCTGTTTGCCTCTACCATTCACTTTCCTTGTTCTTATGAGAAATTTACAGGATAAGTTTGAAGCCCTGCCTTGTGCACCTAGACGGTTATCGCGCCCTATTAAAAAAACTGTTATTATTAATTCCTTTATACTCATCGGTTGGCCTGATCTTCACTGCTTGCCGTATAATATTGACAGAAGACCACCAATAAGGTTTACTATGCGATACTTATGTGAACTGTATTTGGCTGTACTTGAGCTGAATGTGTAAAAGCAAAATCACACGAGAACCAAGAAGGCATTTTCGTCAATCATGTGAAAGCTCAGCTTTTAGAGCTGCTATGCATGAGTAAACCACATATCCAGATAACATGGCTTGTTACCGGTTCGGGCGCAATGACACCAGCTGTTACAGTTTCATCACGTCATTTTAGATATAGAAAAATCTTTGAACCTACAAATGTATAGGCGGGTAAAAGGCAGCATGGGGTAACGCTTTAAAAGTTACCCAGAATATCAAAAAATATGGAAAGATAACTTTTAGAGGAAATCAGAAGACTTTCCAGCCAAATTTCAAATAAAGTCCTGAGATGTAAAAGAGAAGCTTCCTTCCCGTAAGAGAGGAATTCCTTGTGCAGGAAAGTCAAAAATCGGTTGTAATTTTCAATGAAATTAAACCTCAGCGTGGAAAATTCTTTTATTAAAAAAAAAAAAAAAAAAAAAAAGAGAACTCTCTGGTGTATTGAAGATAGGCCTTCAAATGATGAAATTTACGTGGGATTTTAAAAATAGTAGTATTAGTTAGTATCTTAGTTGACTTAATTTCCATGAGTTGGTGCAAGTACACATAAGCAAATGGCGAGTTGGTGTCAGAGCTGATGCTAAGATTTTTGCCGCTTGGTGCAAACTCTGCGAATCGCCGCTCGGTTCCTTTGTAATAATTCTGAAAATTTTTCCGCCTGGTGCAGTTGCAGTGGCTCCAGGTTCGGCTGCGGTCTGTGTTCAGCTGATGAGGAAGTCGCAGTGTTAGGCAATGAAACGGATTTAAGATTTCTTCCGCTATTCATAAACGTTAATAAATAAATTAAATTAGTTATTTTGTTTTTTTCATCATTTTTTTATTATATTTAATCAACCTTATGAATTCAACAGTTCATCTGATCTGGGTTGTTTTAAGCCTTGTTAAAATAATAATAATAATAATAAATCCTGAAGTATTCCACAAAATAATAAATAACAAATTAAATGAATAAAAACTCGCCTGTTCTTTCTTCTATCTGAAACATTCCTGATACAGTTCCTCCTCCAACAAATCCGAAGTAAATGTTATCACCGTCTTTATCACTGGCTACCACTGTTGTAACCAGCGTATTTGGACCCGCATTTTCATCCACGTTCGGTGTATACACATCTTGACTGAATTTCGGTGGCTCATCGTTTTTATTTTCTGTATAAATGCGTACTGTTGCTGTTCCTGTCAAAGGGGGATCCCCCCTGTCAGTTGCTCGAACGGTGAGAACGTAAGTGTTGTTGATATCAGCATCCAACCGTTTGTTGGAGTAAATTATACCCTTGTTGTCGATAGTAAAGTCATCTTTATCCAGAGAATATTCAATCTCTGCATTCTTGTTTTGATCCATATCACTTGCAGAAACTATATGGGAATGAAAATAAATGTAAATACAATGCTTTTTACTTGTACACATTGAAAAAAACATAAGTTGTAACATTTATATTTATAATTAATGGATATAATTTATTCAATTGATCTAATATAAATAAAATAATAAAATAATATGTTTAATATGCTTTTATAAGCAAATACGGTTAGGAAAACTAATATTTGTAATGAATGAATTCATAAATAAACAAGCTATTCAAAACAGTCCTGTAAAATCATGAATTAATTAACTGTTGGATTTTCGTGCAACTAATAATTATATATTTTTTTATTTTATGTATTGTTGCAAATGCAGTCAGATCGAAAGTTCAATTAAAGTTCTGATAAGACTATTATCACAACTGATATTAATGCAAAAAGTCCCGATATGTTCAGTAATATGTTTTTGCTTTAAGAAAATCATTGACAAGGAAAGTAACACTTTTTCTAGTATGTATTTTATATGCAATGTGTTCGAATAAAATAGCTAAGGGCTTTATTTATAATCATTTTGCGAATGTATTTCGAATTACAAAATTTCGTATTATTTCATGAAATTTTGTTGCAGAATTTTATGAAGGCAATCTCAGAACTGTGGGTGGGAAGAACTTTGTTAAAAGATACAAGTAACAACGAACATATTAAAAAATAAAATCTGCATTTCGCATTGTTTTCATAAAATAAAAATTTCCAGTTAGCAATGTACTTCTTAACATTTAGTTAAGTAAAATCAAGACATCCCATTTTCTTTTAAATGAAAAATTCACGCATTTATTTGAGTACGAACTTACTGACTTAAATCATAGTTCATGCAAATTACCAATTTGGATTTAGGACTTTAGAATGCATTTAACAAAAGCTTCAAAACTAAAATTACTAATTTTGGCTACTATAGAAATGATTTTTCTTTAGTTCAAATAGCAATCCGTGTTAAATTGATATCTCTGCCTATGAAAATGCGTAGTAAGCCTATGTCTTCGAATCTGGCTCACAAATTTGGAAGTTTTTTTTTTAAAAACTTAATTCTATTAAGTGTAGGAAATAGAAAACTTTCAAAATGTCGAAACTGTATATTCATTACCTTGTAAGATAGAAGTTCCGACTGCAACATCCTCATCGACATTATGTGCCTGGTAATCAGGAAGTTCAAATCTTGGAGCGTTATCGTTGACATCTGTAACTTTTATCGTGAGCTGAAAGAAAAATATGAATTATTTTACGTATAAATAAAACACATTATGAGCTAGACGCAGTTTTCCTGTATTTTGATTATTTATCATTAATAGACGTAAAATTATCTGCATTTTACTAAATTTGGTCTTATATGGAAAATATCCCGGGAAGTACCTACGATTAGAATACACTTGATTCAAGAATCTATATCCAGAACATCGTTTTTTGCCAAACTTTATTTAGGACATGTTAAACGGTTCTTCGTATTAGCAGAATCCCATCTTCTTTGAATGTCTTTAAACATTTTTTCACATAAAGAATTACGTTTTAAATGTTTTGATATTTAAACTATCGGAGATCTACTGGTTGCTTCTTTCGCTAAATTATCATGTTTTTCATTTTCTATGACACAAATATGATTCTGTATCCAGTGTATGCAGATGTTTCTACTTTGAATCAGTCTTAAGAACTGATTCTTAATCTTAAGAATGCGTTTCATAGTTAAATTTTCATCCACCTTGGAGATCAAATTTAGATACCACAAGTTTTTGTTTTGTTCTTATTTTCTGTCCCATTTCTCTAAAGATGTAGCGCAGACTTTATACGTCTAAATGTTTCAGTCCATAACAATGCCTTTTAACATTTTTTGTTAACGACTTATGACAAATTGTAGCGGCCACTGAATTCCACGAGGGAAATAAAGTTTCATTTTATGGCTCATGCTTAGCTACAGAATTACTTTTTCTTCAAAAAAGTGGGCACGATAACATCTTCAAAGAAGAAGGTATATTCCAAATTCAATCATAATAATAAATTTTAATGAAGTACTGTTTTACATTCAGAAACGCTTGTTCGAAACTTGTAATTAACTTAAACTGCTGTTTAATTTTTGAGAGAGTTACCGAATTGGTAGTATCTGATTTCTTGCTACTGTAATCGCGAGCACATAAACTGCTCATTTATCATTTGACACACCTAACAGAAACTACTTTAAATACTTACACGTTATTAAAAAGCAATTAAGACAGATGCGAAAATCTCCGATCTTATATGGATACTCAGAAGTACCACAATGTTAGGTTCTGTGTTTGTCACGAGCGGTAATATAGAAGGCAACCCATCATACGAACGCGTACTGAATATCAAAGTAAATTATATGCACAAAATGATACCTGATCGAGCCCATTAACTCTCTATCATATCCTCTATGTTTAATGGATGATAAATCCAATCAAGATCTTAGCCAATAAAACACTCCCACATCACGAAGATATTACAGGAAACCTGACAGCCCTCATGGTTTTGCATAATCGTATCGTAAAATTATACTAACATGGGGCTTTTGAATAGGATTAGTGCTCGCGTTTTGTGTAATATGACATCAAGAAATCACATCGGCATCAAAGTATCATTTATAATCTAACGCAAATGATTCTTGAAACTGTTCACAACGTGGTATCTGTCTGGGTTTTGTAGAAGGCTATCGAAATGCTTGAAAACAAGAGTTTCGAAAAAGACAAATCAAGGTATGAGGTACATGCAGACTTTTATGCAATGACATGCCACTTATTAAACAAAACACAAAGATAACCCTTAATCTTTTAAAATTATTTGCACAACCTTATAAAGAGTATTAGATTTTTTCAAAGCAGAAAGAAAACAACTTTGCTCTTTACAGGATTCGAGCCTCATGTCTTCCAACTGCTAGCTGGACATATTAATCATTCACATCATGAGAGCATTCATTGTAAGCTTATAATTTTTAAAAAGCTTGCTTTATTAGCAAATTATAAAGAATATTAAAATATCTAAATTACTTTTCCAAACGTATAACATGAAAAGTCTTATCCAACCAGTGGACCAGGACATTACCCAAAATATAAAGAACTATCGATCTCTTTTTAAATACGTCGATGTGTAAACTTCGTCCAGAATTTTTCAGAGAGAATTCACATGGAAAGATTACATATTTATTTTTTCCTTGCCTGGAAAAATATAAAAACATTGGGCCATTTTGGCGTTAATTGTGGCTTATGTTCATATTCATTGATGAGTTGCATGATGAATTTTTTCTTGCTTTTAAAATGCATCCAGCGTCCGTTCTGACATCTTGGATTTACTTACATGTTTAGAGAAGGTTAGTCATTTTTCACTTTCAGGCTTGGATGAAAGTGGACAATTTTGTTCCCTCCACATTCACTCAAGATGAAGACAAAATAATAAAATATGTACTGAGAAAAGAGGAAGATAAGGGTAACAAGATGCCACACAGAGCAGGAAAAGCTACGTGAAAGGAAGCTGTCGTAGATTTTCATAAGATTTCCTGAACAATGTTCATCTATGTAAGTATATCATATTATGAAACTTCATTACATACACAGCGAATTTTTAAAACTCCAGTGACATTCTTGTAACCAAGCAGACATACTAAGTTATATGTCATCAGACATCGAAATCAGTAATTTTCATGTGGTAATTTATATGATCATTTTAAAATGCTCTTTAACGTCTTTCTGAAATATAAAATCATAGGTATGTGTTTTAATTTCAAATTATTGTACGATTTTCGATATTTTTTATTTAATTTTAGCCGATAGATCGAAGAACCCAACCAGTGGAGTTCGCATGGCGCAATTTCAATGGATGGTATCACAAAATATGAATTAGTATGTTCTAGAAATATGCATTTTACCATTTGGAAAAATCTCGTATAGAATTGGAAAGATGGCGTTGCTGCTGTTTAAAATAGATTGTACAACATATGGGAGAAATCACGGAAAGGCCTGTGCAAAATTCCATTCACCGCGATACGAACCTGGCTCAAATCATCGGTACTTAGGTAGCTTATCCACTAGGCTACAAGTAAGCATCCTAAATTAGCATACCTATTTTAGAAAAGCACTCAGATCTGTTTTAATAACAGCATTTGGCCAATTATTTTCTACTAAAATACATGCGCAAATATATCTTAGAATAGCATGTTACAATATCTCATAAACAAGAATAAAAATATCTTTACGAGACATAGTGCTACAAAAAAATGCTACTGCTTGTTTCATAGCGTGCATAGCTAACTAATGACCGAGTGCATAAGACCGCCGAACAATCGGGCCTTAATTTCAGCAAACAAGCTGGCAGCTTGGGTGTTTTAGTGGTTTCCACTTGTTTCCTTTAAAAAGGTCCTCTGCCAAAGCTCCCTCCTCTTAGAGAACCTTCCTATGCTTTCCCTCCCTTCGTATGTTAATCTAACTAAAGCATCACATAACCATTAAAATGGAAATGGCATAGATTGCAAACACATATATTTCTTAGTATATTGTGAATTTCAACTGTATCTCCGCAAGAAAAATTCGCAGCCATAACTATATAATTAATATGCAAATTCAATATTTTTTCTACCGTAAAATTCCTTAAAGAATTCCCCCATCGCATATGGAAATTTTGAGCACTCGAGTAAGTGAAATGTATGAAGTGAATAAATGAAAATAATAAAAAACAAAGATCGATGCGGCTGGAAATAGTTTTGATCAACCGGTAATACGATCAGACAACTGTTAAACTCCATTCTGATTAGAATTTCTGGATGAGAAAAATCCACAGAATTTTACATTTTTGTTTAATCAGAGTCTGTAGAGAACCTATACTGTCCTTCCAAATCAATTCCTTAACAGGAAATTTCTCGAAAGTAGGTGTTGAGCGGTAAAATGCAGGTGCCAATAAAAATTGCAAAAAAAAAGGCTTGACATGGAGTATGGCGCCATTTGCTGTTTAAATGGTCCTTAGACTGTATAAGAAAAAAATAGGGTAGACAAATTTTTGCTAGACTTATTTCCTTGATAAACAGTCTATCGGTACGTGAAAATAGTCGAAGACCTCACCTGTTGAATAAATTGGGAAAAATACATTACTTGCCTTTTCTTGGGGCAATGTAGAGAAATATGTGAGGTGCGTAATTTTAATTGCTACGGGGTTATAATTGGTTCCGAAAAGGTTGGGGCAGACTGTGATTGACCAGTTGAGTTCAGAGGCTTGGTTGCGTCACAAGATGTATTTTAAGTAATAATTAGGTCTGGCTTTAAATAGGGAATATTTTGTCGTAAAAGAGGCTCTTTTTGGGGGGGGTGAATTAGATGAGGAGCTTAGCAAAAATGAAGAAGGGGGAAAAAAAGAAAATTAGTAGATTTTTAGTGGTCTTTTTTTAGCTGAAGAAAGAACTTTTTATTGGACATAACTTGGAAAGACAGGACAATAGAAGTCCCTGTCCTACACTAATAAAATGTTCCAGTTTTACAGACATTTAAGAAATAACTGAGAGCTAAAAGTCGCTGCTCTTCCATGATTATCGATTTGACGCTGATCAGTTTGACAGACGTTTAAGAAATGACAATGACAAAAGTTACTGCCCTACACTAATGAAGTGGGCTTTTTTCAGATGTTCAAGAAATAACTGAATGATAAAGGTTCCTGACCTACAGCAATGAAGTGGTTCAGTTTTGCAGACTTTAAGAAATAACTAAACGATATATATTACTGCCCTATACTGATAAAGTGGTTCAGTTTTACAAATTTTTAAGAAACAGCTGAGCGATAAAGAATCCTATATGAATATTTACATAATTATTACTATGTGTTTGTCTATATATGACATGCAGATAAAGAATTTTAAACTGTCTATGTGTTTACCTATCTATGACATGCAGATAAAGAATTTTAAACTGTGTTAATCTAACCTGGATTGTTAATGTTTACCACGGTACTTAATTGTCAAAATGTGCATTAGGAAGGAAGATTGAATATTGTGTTTTATCAATTTTTGATACTTAATTATTGCACGACTTTTATTCTACACAACAAAAGAGGTATATATTTAAGATGATATTTTCAAATCAAAACAAAAAAGTTACATTCAAGAAATGAATACTTAATTATTGCTTATCCAATAACGTTACATAAATGATATAAAATAATCATATTTTTAAAACTTGATTAATACCTCGACTGAAGTTGAGAAACCTCCCGAATCTTCTGTCGCAGTGACAATTAAAGAATAGGATTTAGGTTGTCGAAGATCTTCGTAATCCAGATCTTTAGCGAGTTTCACAACTCCAGTTGTCGGACCAATATTAAAAGTTCCTGCTCCTTTACCTTGAGCCCGTAAGGTATACCTTATTTCTCTATCGGCAAAGGATTTGGCTTTCACTTCTATGATGCTATAAAAGATTATGAAAAGGAATTATACAAATAGAATAGATATGAAAATGCTACAAACAGAATCAAAGTGCTATAGAGATGTAACATGTGTAAAGCTAGGAATACAATATTTACTCTGAATCTTTTCTTTGATTTTCTGGTATAGTGGCTTCATATTTTTGCATATAAAACTGGGGTGGACGTTTCCCACCCATGATAGATAGCCTTTCTTCTCCAGTGGATTGGTGTTGCCGGTCTTCCGTCATCCCGTTGTGATCTTCGGCTTTCACATATAAGACGTATTCTTTGTCCAACATAAAAGGATCACTACCTAAAGTTCGAACTTCGCCGGATCTTTCATCTACTTCAAATCGGCCTCCAGCTGTAATATTAAAAATTATCTAATTAATAAGATTAATTTCTTCAAAGTCTTTTGACGATTTCCAGAATGAATGACATTTAGCAACGTTTTTTAATAAGCAATACAAGCAATCATAGTGCGCTAAGAAAATGTAAGCTAATTCAGTGTTGTGTATTTAATAATTATCTCCTAAATGAAATCATGCACTGGGAAGTACCAATAATTTTCTTCCCATTTCATAAACTATGTTATTTGTTGTGAGCCGTCATTGTCAAAAGCCAAAGATACATTTCTGCTTAAAAACACCCCAATGTGAAATTTTAAATAAACAAACAAACAAACAAAAAAGTCGGAGTGATCAAATTATTTATAAATTTGTCTTTTTTGGTTCTGGATTCGTTATGAAGATGATACTTTAGTGCTTTTTGATAGTAATAAAGACAGTTTTAAAAGATTTTATCTGTTACGAATTCAATTGATCCAGTCATCCAATTCACTTTTGAAACTGAATGTGAAATTCTTCATTCCTTTCCTTACTATTTTCATGATTATTCGTAATGAGTCTGATTTTAGCACTACTGTTTACTATAAACCTTTTTTAGTCTGTTTAATTTAAGCCAACCTAATGTTGCTTTCTTCTTTTTTTTAAATTTTAAATAGATTTCTGATCTAGACAGATTAGCAACAGATTTTTTAGAAAAGTGCAAGATATGTTATCGTGTTCATATAAACTCGTTAACGTTATGCTTATAAATTTCTCACCGAAATTATTAAATGCTTTATGTTTCTGATATTAAGGTTAAAACCTATGGTAACAGATTACAAGTTTTGTTTTATACAATACTTTCTTTTAAGAAGTTTGTTATAATCTCTAATTCATTGAAAACTTTAAATGTTTTCTTTTCATGAGCTCAGTTGCAAACAAGAGATGCGTTATTTTTGTTTAAAGAAATATCAGATTTAATAACCGTATGCAACCTATTCTATGCCGTGCTCGCTTAACCTTAAGATATGTTACTAGTCAGAGTTTAGAGATTAGAAAATGCTAGAGAGCTCAAATTCTAGCTTTATGAGCTTGCTTCAAGTCGTAACATTTAATTTTACACCACTAGCTTTACAAGGCTTTCCGAGATGAAAGTCTTTGGCAGAAGTTTTTCAGTCCCCGATGAGCACTCGTTTAAATCTCGTAATGTTTCTTTGCATTGGCCGCTCAGCAGCCGAGCGTTAAAGTCTCTGAAGACTGGTGGTTCAGTATGGGTTTAATTCTAAGTGAACGGGCTAACTGCTGCATGAGAGTTTTCGCGATTTTTTTCATATGTAACATAGATACGAGTCAATTTTCTTTAGAAAATCTTCCACGAAGGCATCCGTCTGCTTAAGGCCTACCATTAGCTGAGCGGTAAAATCGCTGAACACTGGTAGTTCGGTCCGCGATCCGATTCCCGGAAAACGGGATGGCTGCATGGACGTTTTCGTGGTTTTCCCCCATGTGTAACATGTGTACGAGCCAGTTTCGCTTACAAAGTCCTCTACGAAGGCATCCATCCCCTTAGAGTGCATCCTCGATTGCAGCGCCATAATCAAATAAAGTAAACTTAATTGACACTTAATTTTAAAGACATGCTCAATGTATGTCTCTTAAATTAATACTAATCTTAAGTTTAATATAACTTAATTCCACAGTTCATAAGCGCTGCTTCTCTTTCGTCGGTAATCTTTCAATAAGGCAAAGATTCCTTGTTATTTTATAAAATTATCATTAATCAAATTGCGCTTAATTTTTTTATAAAATGTCTAATTTAATTGGGTATTTATTTTATAAAATTTTAAAATAAGTTCCAGTCTTAGCAGATGTTCCCTTTTTTATCATCGCATAACCCTAATACTTGTCTACACTTCTAGCAATAGTTTCTATTCACAATCTAAGATATAATTTATATGGCTATAATTAGCTATATATATATACATAATCTATTTGACTTCGTTCTGTCTGTCGACGATTTCCAGAATGGTATTCCATGCTTTGCCATATACTGAAAGCGAGCATTATCGAGAAATGGCTAAACAGCCACTCAAACAATATTTTTGGAGTTTTACCTTCTCGAGTAACAACCATCTCGCATTATTTTCAGACAGACAGAGCTGAGGATCAGAATGTTTCCGAGGCCTTTAGACCCGAGCCCATTAATCAAAGGCGAGGAATCTGAGATTTAAGCCGATAGCCTAATCCTGCTATTTGCGGAACAGCTGCTGCTAAGGCGAGCGTGAGTTGAATTCACGCCTTTACTTTAAGTTAAATTCGGCGAATATGAGATAGATCGCAAGTCTTGAAGATGAATACTTTGATATCTGCAGAATGGTTGATTCACTGAATAAATTCCCTTGTACGACCAGGCGCCTTATGCAGATATTAGTTATAAGTAGTCGCGCATATTAATTTCATATCGTACGCAACATTACATTTCAAAGCCCGTTGAAAATATACATATGTATTTTGAATGCACTTCTGAAAATGGGATTTTCTAAAAGCTAAATACATTTAATTTGCGCTTAAGATAGATATTTTAATCTGCATCTCTATCTGCACAGCCTACAAATGCTTGGAAAGCAGGCTTGTAGAAAATCGTATATATTTCATACTTCCATGTAAATGTTTAGTAATTAGAGCATTACCTTTACAAGCATGACCGTAGCAAAACAAGGGCAGGATTATCAAAATTACAATTTCTCAGTTTCAGGTTTCATAAGTTAAGTTTCCATTAAAAGATATTTAAAGTAATAAAGACAAAAATAAGTGATGTTGTTCTTTGAAAAATTATTTCTTGCATACTTAAATTATTTTGTTATTTATTCTGGATTGAATCTTTCAGTTTATTTTGTTAGATAAGATAAAGTTAATGATTAATTATGATAATAAAATCTTCGTAGTTTCTCTTTTATTTTAGTGCAGTTACTTCAGTAAATATAAAAACATAAGCAAAATTAAGGAATTTTTCAAAGATTCAACTTAGGAATTATGAATTTATTAATGTGTTGCTAGCTGCTTGCAGTTTACCATTCCGTTGCAATTATCGTATGATACAATTAATGAAAAACTAATTTCTTAATATTTTAAAACATATTTATAAATTTTCCAATAATAGCTTCATCTTTTATTTTTTCAGCTTTAAGGCAGCTGTCGTGTGAAGTAAATATATAGTTATATGTATATTTATTAAAGATTTAGTTACGTATGTTAAAATATTCAATCTTTTACCTCTATTTTGATTTTTCTGAATAATATAAGCGTCATTTAATGCGGAAAATCTTTATTTTTTAAATGTCTTACGGTTTTAAATCAAAACCAGTGTTTTGATTTTTATTAACCACTACAAGAGTCTTAAGTATGAGGTAAGAAAAAAGAATCTCTTGAAATTAAAAGAAAAAAGTATTTGTATAAGAAGGGGGAAGAAGAGAAAATATTTATATAATATAACTAGGAAAAACACTAAAAAAATAGCTAGAAAGCTAGAAAAAAGTATTTATATAATAACCAGTAAACAATGGCATTCATTAATGAAAATTATTTTACGACGAATATTTCTAATCTGCTTAGCTAAATTTAAAATCTTGTCTGGATAAATCATTTAAAATCTTGTCTGGGACTTTAACTGTTCAACGCAAACAAATACACGGTAGATTGCCTGAATGGATTGCTTTTAAAATACTGTTGGTATATTAGTGCTTCATAATTTCAGTATAGACATTTTAGTTTATGTTTGGTGTTTAGTTATATGTCTAGTTTATATTTGGTGTTCTTTAAAGGCACGAATGTAACATTAGTGCCGTGAAAAAACACTAATATAGCACTAAATATTCGCTAGATTTAGCAACGCTATCAATAATTTTCCGTTGGAAATGTGTCTATAGAAAATTTTAAAGTGAATTCTCATTTTAAAGAGGGCGATTTAGACTGCATTTTAGAAATTCAAAAGATGTTGCAAAGAAATTGAAAAATATTCCAACGGATGGATTTCTACGAATGCATACAAAAATTCTAGAAAGGAAGTAAGACATGTACAGAATTAGGGGGAAATACACAGAAAATTAAAATATAATATGAGTGAATAAAGCTGTTTTCCTTCAAATTTCGAATTTTATGAAATTAAGTTCTAAAACTTTAAAGACCTTGTGCATGACATTCATACCCCAAACTACACTAACATTCGTTTGCGAATGTATTCAGTAAAATTATTGGTCTAACCTACTCTACTTTGCAAATGAATCGTTTTTTAATACATATTCTACACGGAAAAAGGAATCTCATTCATAAACTAGATATTAGAACTGTAGTAGATGGTTTAAATAACCTTTCTGTAACGAACAGAAATGTATGAAGTGATTAAAAATCAAATACACTTTTTTAAATATTCAGGCACGCTTAAAACTATATTGTTACAATTAAAAGCACTTACTTCTGTCCCTGACTAGGAAGTAGTGGATGTTGTGATCTGTGTCTGGATCTCTGGCTTGGAGTTTGAAGACTGGAGTGCCGGGAGGGGCATTTAGCTGGACAACAGCCTGCATTGGCAAAGGACGGTTGATGAAGTACGGGGGTTCGTCATTTACATCTTTTAGATGGATTATCACTCTTTGCCTTTCGGGATCTGGAAAAGAAAAAAAAAATTTAATTTCAGATTTTTTTTTTTAAGAATGCTGTCATCAAATAAGTTTACGAGAGTTCGTAAAAGAATTGGGTTCTTTTATTATACTCGAAGCTTATCCTGCAGTGAAGATTTTTATATTTATGATGTCCGCAATAAAATACTTTATACTTCTGATTACTTAAACTTTCAATATCTAGTATTCTTTTAAAGTATTCTAGATTTAAGTTTATGTTCATTTCGAAATAGGTTGCTAACGTTTCATATATTCTTGCATAGCAGAATGGTAAGTTAATTCAAAAGGACTGGCTGAAAATATAGGAATTTATAAACATAAATGTATATTCATTGAAAAAATAAATAGATCTCGAAGCTGCAAAAAAAAAGTACGGTTGATGGGCTTTGAAAATCAACAAACCAAAATGAAATATGCATTTATACATTTAATTACAATTATTGATACAATGGTACATTTATGCATTTGACTGAGATGAAGTTCCTCTTTTTGGTCATTCTATGCCATCCAGATGTATTGTATCACTTATTTATTAGTGTATGAATGCAAGCTCGCAGGCATATAGATATCTGGATACATAGTAAAATAATGGACTTAACCTTACTAAATGATTCATTAAGACTCATAAAAAGAAAACTTTATGAATTTCGAACTCCAGTAAGCTTCTTTAAATATGCAAAATACTTGCGATACAGTGATATACTATTAAATGCGAACATTTAGCACTTACTGCAGTTTCTCTTCTCGAAATCTAAGAAGAATCTTCTGAATATCTAAGAAGTATTCACCATAAAAACGGATGCAGTTTTGAAGCAGACAAAAATTTGTGAGATATACAATGAGTCTTCGAAGAAACGAACATCTTTAATGTCTACCTCTGTAAGTGACTAATATTTCTGAGAGCATAAACAGACATCTGATTGAATATCATCTCTTTGACGTAACAGATGATCAAAGTCATTTGGAATTACAGATGGTCATCTTAGAGAAGTTTCACTGTGTAATGTCGGAGTGCCCTAGAATAAACTTGCCAAGCACTACGTCAATTCTACGGGTGATGATAAGCAAAAAATATTATGTGGACATATATCGGTATACGCATGGTTGCTCGAGATAAAAACACTGAAGATCACTAACGAAAAATGTAGAGGCTAGCTGTACCTTCGAAACCTCTTCTCACTGAGTATCCTATGACAGCTCCTGCTCTTTATACATCCACATCCTTCTTTTCACGAATTCCAGCAGTATATTGAAAACATTGTCCAACGGATTCACAACAGACCGTATGAGGCAGGCAGTTATTGTATCGATGTTCAACGTCTCGTAACTCATGAACTTTGCGTTGTAAGATATTTCTCCCACCTTAGCATACCTTCGTGGTGTAATGGCCAGCACACTCGGCGCGTATTCGAGAGGTCCGAGGCTTGGGTCCCAAAGACAGCATTGCTTATTTTTCATGTCTCCAGCTTCGAAATAACCTAATGTCTATAAAGCGTTTCCTGCTTTATATTCGTAGGATATTTTTTCTTATTTTTGGCTACAGAATGTACAGCCGGTAGGCTATTTATTTTTGGAAACTACATATTAAACTAGCTTTAACATCAGTTTGCTGTAGATTTATCACATCTTGAGGCGCGTAATGCTAGAAGAAACATTTCCAAGAAACAAACTTCCCCTTTTCCGACCACCCTAGCCGAATAGTTTCACCAGAACCGCCGTCCCGGATAGCTAGGCGGGACATTTTGGGACTGAGGGGAAAATGTTGTTTTGTTTGTTTGACTTATGCGAAAAGAATTGTTTTTCGTACTTTAAATCGACCAACCAGATATCCCGAATGCGAAAATTCCAGGAAATATCTGATAACGGTTTTAATGATATCCAATGTCTCTTAAATTCTTCCCGTTATATGTCCATAAGACAAAAGTTGGTTAGCTTCAGCCATAGAATGTACAATCGGTGCTTGGCGATTTTATTCTGGTGCACTCTCTTTAATGCATATGTTAGAATACTGATAATTAAGAGTAAATATTAGCACTCATTTCAGTCATAACTGAATACAGCCATTATCTAGTCCCTAAAACACTGTGTACAGAATATAATGTAAAAACATTTTACCACATTTAAATAGCTTTTAAACTTTGCGTCATTAAAACGATGCGAATGGCTTGTGAAATTCAGCAAAAGCACAGAATTTCATACCGCGGATGATTTCAAAACGCACTTGCAGCCGTGGCAATTGCGGTGGGACTGGCGTTTCCGGTTAGGTACGCGGGACATTTTACGACTCGGGCGACAATGTTCTCCTAATTGATTCCAATTGGTTACGCAAAAAGAACTGGTTTTCGCGTAAGTCAACTTATCAGTTATCCCGAAAGCGAAAATTACTGGACGTATTTCTTTCGACGCACAGCCACGGATAGCGTTTAAGTCTGATTACGGTTTTAATGATATCCAATGTCCCGTAACTCATAATCTTCTCGTTATCTGTCCTTAAGACTTAATTTAGTTACTTTTACCCACATAACGTTGGTACCACCGTTGGAGATTTTATTCCGGTACACTTTCTATAATATATGCGTGGCCGGATATTACCGTCACTCGCCTCTCCTATTTGGTTCAGGACGTGACCCGGCCAATGTGACGACGATGGATGGGACTTAGCCTCCCCCTTCCCCAACCAAAATTCTATTTTAGTTGGACGCAATTGTAACGGCTTGATCTTTAGTTTCTATTGAATATACGAACTGAACTCCTGTTTTATTTGACCTTGAGTAATACATAACTTTATGCCACGACATAACGTTCAGAGTGTAATACTGGTGAAACTACTTCATGCATTTTTTTATTGCTAATACTATTGTTCGTATAACTCTACCATACTAAAACAAAATAAAATTTATGCAGGCATCTCATTAATCACATACTTCAAAATTTCTAAATGTTCGATAAAGGTAAGTAAGCTAAATTGTTATTAAATACATAAAGAATTTTTAAAAAAGGAAAGAAACAAAACAGGGAGTAATAAAAGTATCACTTTTAAGATACGGCATTTAAAGCTGTATTTTTTTAATTACTAATACATACAAAAACAAATCATATAAAATTTTAATTCGAATTCGCAGTAGCAGTAACATGCTTTAATAAATCATCAAAAAAATATTATGGATAAATAAACAAATAAATAAGACTGTAATACAATTATTTTAGATGACGTAGAAGCACGATGACGAAGTTTTTGCATAAACGTGGTAGCAGTAATCGTGGCCGCTTTAACAGTTCTTTTATTGTTTATCGTTCTTGATGAACTGTATTTATGCTTTTGCATAAATACAGTTGACATAAGAAACATACAGTTATACATTTGACATACATACAGTTATACATTTGACATAAGAAAGATGAGCGGCCACATGTTTGCAAAGCAGAAAGCGAGAGAAAAAATGCATGGGTCACAACACGAAAGATTACATCAAAAATAAAGCAGTTATGGTTTTACTTTATTCTTACTAGTTAATTAGAGTTTTGGTTTGCAGATTTCAGTATTATTATTGGCTGAAGCGTTATGGAAGTACATGCATCGTGAGCAGTATATAAAAATCATATTATAAAGATTAATAATCAAATGACATAATTTAAAGAAATTTATTTATTATAAGCATGTTACTATTTGTCAGATAGAAGAGGAAATAACCAGATTAAGTAGGAAACTAAAAAAGCTGTTGTGTTAAAATTTTATATAGGCATATTTTCCAATTATAATTTTATTTTACGCATTCTTTGTCTTATATATATATATGTGTGTGTGTGTGTGTGTGTGTGTGTGTGTGTGTGTGTGTGTGTGTGTGTGTGTGTGTGTGTGTGTGTAAATCTTCCTCGTTAACACCCTTCCCCCTTTTTCAGTTTTCAACCAACTGAATCACACCTAAAAAGCGCGGGCTTTTTTAATTGTTTTTAGTTCTTTTCTATTCGACCTCCACTGGCTTTACCAGTTTGACGCTACTTTTTCTGGTAAACTCTTTGGCAATCCTTTCTGCGTTTATTCTTTTAAGCATTTTGCTTGAATGGAAGCTTAAGTAAAGGTATATTTTTCATACTTAAAAACAATTGTTTCATTATTAACTTTGATCGCCCCAGCAGTAAATTTTATTGATTCTATTTAAATTATCGGGTAATTGAACCAGCCCTTGCATTACGTTATATGTAATTCAACTGAAAAATTTATTTTTCAAGTTTGAGCAGCAAATTGATTCATTAATTCTTGTTTTAGAATTTTCATATTTTACTTTACTTAGTTTTGTGTAATGAGTTTGGTTTTGCCTATTTTTAGGTTTTTTTTAAGATTTTTGTACTTCTTTTAAGCATTTATATTTAATTTTTATATTTTTGTTTATTTTGAATACGAATGCATGTAGAGAAAAGATCTGAGCGTTTTAGATTTATTACAATTTCGTTTTAAAATGACGGTTTAGTAATGAAAAGCGGTTTTAAGTCTCAAATGGTTCAGAGGAACGAAACATGTATTCGAAACTCATTAATCAATTTGGTTTAAGGCTTTAAAACAACTTTTTCCTTGACAATTTCTTTCTGAAGGGTTGAACAGAGAAGATTAATAAAAAATTATTTTTGTATTTGCTTTGCTATGTATCACGTTTTGTAATATAAAGTTCATTTAACGCTTGAGTTTTCGAAAGTTTCCTTAATTTGCGTGTATTCAGTTTGGTAACTTTTACCTGTAGAGAAAAGGTTAGACCTTCATATTTCCGGAACAGAATTTTATTCGTTTTCGTTTCGACCTTTACTTTTTGATTTTTTTATCATGATATACATGCAAACATATACCTTTAGAAGATTCATGGTAATTGCTTCATAAAAATAAAATAACTTTTCGATAAAATCTGAATTCTAAAATAACTTTTTATGAAGACAGGGAGGTACAGGCAGTCTTCAAATAAGGTAAGTAGATTACAAATGCAAATATGTCCATAAGCAAAAAATTTCATCTGAATTCTACTTCACTTAAAATATCTTTTAACTCGATTGCTTTAGCAGTATCTTAGCATATCAAATTTTGTATGCATTTCATTTCCTACAGATGTTAATGTTGCTGAAAAGATAAAAACCAGTGCAGCTCTCTTACCAAATATCTTTAAAAATATATCATATTTTATTCTATTTTATTTTGTCCTGCGCATCATAAATGCATGTAAAATGTGTTCTACGAAAACGATATAGAGCTCCTGCCATAAATTGCTCCTATTTTCTTTATTGGAAAAGCAGCATATACCAGATTAAAGTGCTTGGATCGATGAACGTCAGGAAATAAGAGTAGCAAATTCCCTTCATCTGAGCTGACAATTGAGAGCAGTACGTGACCCTATGACCACTAAAACTGCGATTTGAGATCAATTGATACCACGAATTTCAACAAATACTCGCGAGATCAATTTCAAACTGCACTTTAAACGTACAGTATTACTCAAAGGTAAAATGGTACGTTTCCCCCCGTTTTTTTCCCAAGGAAGAAAAATACAATTATTGAGCTTAAACTAAGTAAAAAAATGGGAAAAGCTAAAAATTAAGAGAAAAAAAAATCCCGATACAAAGTTTGCACATTTCAGTCAGTGACAACATACTTAGCTCCTTAAGTATTGATAGTGCATATAGGGAGTCCCATAAATTCGTTAAAAAAAAAAAAAAAGAGCAGATGAGCAGATACTGAAGGAGCTGGAATGACGTTAGCAAAATACGTTATCCTCACGAACGTTTTTTGAGGGGGTTCTTATTGTTGGGGGTGCAAATAAAGATGTTTTAATTTGTTGGTGTTGTGATTCATCTCATTTGTCTGACAGTATTATCAGAACAAGCCCACGAAATTCATTGTGGCAAGGAGTACAAGATTGCTCCTGTCGTTTGCAAGAGATTAGAGCACCATATAAGTAGGACTTTGCTCAGTTCTGATGGAGAGCACCCCAGGAGAAGGATCCGGGAGTCTGTCACCGTTTTCCCTACCATCAACCTCTCGAAAGGACTTTCGGTTCCCATATATTTAGAGTGAGCCCATGCCGCACGGACACTATAAATTTACAAATATCCATTCTTCTCCGGGATTAGAACCCGGGCCCTTCGGTACTGCAGTAGCTTTCTCTAAGCACTATACCGTCTGGGCGACATGCTTTAATTTAAGTATTTGTGTGCCCTGGGCACTCAAATCACCGAATTTCACAATAAACGGCATTTATTTAGGCAAATGTTTACGTGTACATCGCTGAACTAATTTTTCTGAATGTCTTCCTGCATTCAAAAGAACAATTTACAATCGAAAGAGAAGGTCGTCAACTAAAGCACAAAGCACACCTAATAGACAGAAGAGATTTTGCTGTAAATGGCGTTTTTTAATTATTCTAAAGAAAACAACTTCCTCGGGTACACTCGGTATTTATAGTAACCTCACGGTGAAACTTCAGATGACTTCAAGTTTGGTGAGCAGTTCATTTTTATAGTAACGGCTGATAAGTCATTGTTTTCTAGATGTGCTTTGTTAGAAATTGCTTCATTGGCGATATGACATCAGGACATGCCACATAAGTTATTACGTTCTAATTTGCTCTGTATCACGTTTTTCCGTAGTATTTGCAAGAAACGTTTAATTGAACACGACTTCATATATTTGCAAACGGCATTTTAAAGGGAGGAGAAAGACCTAACAATAATGGATGCTGTGAAGCCACACTAGTGATGCAGTGAAACACAAACATTTGGCGAATGTAGCGGCTTTTCATTCAAGGCATGTGGGTTCACCTTTGCTGTTCTATAGTTAATTTCAATAACCAATTCTATAGTTATAGGTATTGGCTGTTTCATGCAGTGGCGACTAAGTTTCATTAGTCCAAACTATGCTGAAGTAGCCTTAGTGAATCTTCTACAAGTTTCGACAAAGCCCATCTTGCAAATTTCTTTAACTTAGTTATGCCGTTTGGTAGCTGTAAGTGAACCGATTACAACATGTAGGGATTCAAGCTAAATACACCACACAAGGCACATAATACGGATGCCAGTTACTTATTCCATTTTTCCTACCTACACTGTCCTACTTATCGTTTTCGTGGACTACTCTTTTACTCTATCCATTCGAGAAGCCACAACGGAAGTATTGCCCTCTAATACACGAGGTGAACGTTTTGTGAAAGCGAACACACAATTTTCCCGTTTGTTCGGAACGTCGTGCTAGGAAAAACAGTTCACAGAAGTCACTGGACCTTTAATTTTTTTCATTCTTTTCTGCGATTTACTCTTTTGGAAAACTGCAGTAGGCTGGCTATTCATGGCTAAGGCAAACAGCTTCACCAAATGTGCTTTACCCTGCAGCGTTGTTGTCACAGTTGTAGACTCATTAGGTTATATCGATACTGGAACGTGAAAAATGTGCAATATCCTCGATGGGATTCCAACTCCGAACCTCCCGAATTTGCGTCGTTCCAGTTACACCACGAAGGCATCCAACTCTTCT
>KK119982.1:1004096-1053465 GCA_000611955.2 Stegodyphus mimosarum
TCTTCCGATTGACCACACTCCTGCCAACCCGATTTACAACATATTTCTCCCGACTTTCTCGTATTCTTAAAAATTTTCAGGATTTTTATACTTCGTTACTTGCGCACAACAAAGTGATTTTGGACGTCTGAAAGCAGTTTTTTTTTCCTAGATTACATTTAAATGAAAATCGAAGTCGTTTCGTCAGTGAGACATTATTGCACGCTTCTGCTTTGTGAGTGTGTCCGAAAACAACGTGTTCCAGTTCTGCAATGAGCATCGAGCGCCATTACGTGTCATTTGACATACATTAGACAATAAGTATAAAGCAAGATAGAGGTTGTTATTTCGTTCGTCTCGCCGCTGAGCGATGTGTCACGTGCTTTCGAGAAATGGTTTAAGAGATTTCGATCTGTTGTCTTAGTTACGTCTACGAAAGAAGTAAAATATTCATTGTACGTTTCAAAAATCGTATACAGATAATATTCTTTCTATTATCTCGTCAAGGAAATGTAATGCATTTGTTTGTCATGCCATATTTCGATTTTACACGGTGGAAGTATATATACACAATATTTTCAAACATATGCGTACGCAAAAACACAAGGACAAGATGAGCTGTATCGGGGTGGGGGAGAAACTAAATTTTTCTGCGGAAACAAAGGACCTAAAAGTTATTAATGCAACATGCCTGTTCTCAGTCTTTTTACTGGAGCACAACCTGCCATGCATCGGATCATGCTGCAGCTTTATTTAGAAAAATGTTCCCCGATAACGAAATCGCTAAGAAATACACTGCAAGGATAAAAACAACTGTAACTGTTAAAGGAATGGCTATGAAGAATGAACTTTCAGTTATTGATTGCATTAAAACAGCTTCATTCTGCCCCTGTACGGATGGAAACCTTAATACCGATGCAAAACTGCATCCAGTTGTTGTTTCTTTCTTAATGCAGAGTTTTCAGAAATTAAGTGTAGTTTACTTTTTGTCCCCACTTTAAAAGGTGATTCGACAGGCTTTAATACAACACAACTAATTATTAAAACTTTAAATGAAAATGCATCACCTACAATTTCTCTGGATAATTGCTTAGCATTTGGTGACGATAATACGTATGTAATGGTAGGCTTGAAGACTGGTGTCGTAGGCATCTTAAAAAAGGAAAATTCAGATTTGCAAATTATGAAGTTCACTTGTCACCTCTTAAATTTATCAGTTGAAAAAGGGGCAGCTTTCTTTCTTAATAAATGTGGATGAACACATTGTTAATATTTATTATTATCTTGAAAAGAGTTCTGAAAGGAAGAGAAAATTAAAACATTTCCAACTGCAGCATAATACTAAAATAAGAAAAATTTTGAAACGTGTGTACACGCTGGCTATCATTAAAGGAATGTTTATCTGGAATCCTCGGACAATGGAAACGACTTCTTGCATTTTTTTAAGGAAGAAGAAAAAATAAAACGGTGTACTAAAACTTACAGAATACCTAACATAAATTGAGATCCAGTTCTCATTAGGTTTACTAAGAAGAGAGATACCTTCGGGGAGGACTTTCTAATGGAAACTGGTTCCTATTCACATTATACATAGGGAAAACCAACCATGCAGCCAGATCGTTCGCCTGGTTCTAAGCTAAAGAGTTCGAACTACCAGCATTCACCGGTCTTAATCACTCTGTCACTAGTGGGGCGAAACACTTACCTCTGTGCCAGTAACAATAAAATTAAAAAATAAGCTGTTAGTCATACTATAACGTATTTCCCCCGCCTTCTTAGCATGCCTTCGTAGTTCGTTCGTTCGATCAGCACGCTCGGCGCGTATTCAAGAGGTCCGTGGTTCGATTCCCGGCGAGGGCGTTGCTCCATCTTAAAAAAATCCTAATGCCTCTACAGTGGCACCTGAACTAAAAATGTCTTGGATGATGATTTTCCACCACCAGGATTTGGCGATTGGATTCCCTAATCCACATTCGCCATTTTAAAGGGAAGTATATAAAGTATTTCTCCCGCCTTCTTGGCATGCCTTCGTAGTGTAGTGGTCAGCACGCTCTGCGCCTATTCGAGAGGTCTGTGGAAATCGAACCACTACAGTACTACAGTACGACTTCCGTTTTTAAGGATTCTAACTGCATATTTACTGGGAGTTAAATTCGTGAAGCGCCACTTGTCGGTAATTATTTGAGTTAAAAGCCTTTTTTCAACCCACCTAAAAAAAAATCCTCTTTCGTGATAAGAATAATTTTATACCAATTCTTTGCATTTTTAAGAAATTTTAAAAATGTGTAAAAATGTCTGGGACAGCCTACTTTTATATTTATAATTTTTTTTATAATAATATGCGGAGTTTTCTGAAAACTGTCTCATCGCTCTGGGAGGGAGGACAATTTAAAAGTAAAAATTTAACTCTTTACAATCCCGTAAACACACACAGAGCAAAAATTTGAAATGATAGAATATTTACCGCGCTTTAATTAATTAAAACAAAAATTCGTAGTTAAAAAGTTCGCAAATGGTTATTCTGTTTTAAAGCATAATATATAACTTTAAATATATATTAATAAAAGGATAATATTTATAACATTTATTAGATATTAGTATAAAAAATTATATGAATTAGACGCATTAGGAATTATATCAATCAGATATATTAAAAAATGAAATAAAGATACAATAAATAGTTATTTTCCTTCTGAATTACTGTGTTTGTTAAGCAGTGATGCTCTGGTTTATTCTAGAATATAAACTGAAGAAGCCGATTGGTAAAAGCATCGAGAAATGACAGTTTGACAAGGCACGTAGATGGCAAAATAAAAATCGTATATTTCGCGGAATGGCAACATTTGCTAGACGGCATGTGCCATAAATATCCTGGTTGTTTTAATTTAAGAATACAAAAGTACAAAATCTACGCTATAGACATTTCTAAAAGTCAAAAGCCCGCACCTTAAAGTCCAAAAATAAAAGGATGGTTACTAAATAATTCACCAGCGATAAAAACGTCAGCTAAAATTTCAGACACGAATGTTGTTCATCTTGACTGAATCATTACTCTCCAAAATAAACAAGTTTTGTTTTCGTAGCTGCTCCATAAATATGTCTTCAAAATTCCCGACATTAAACCAGGCACGGGGAAAAAAGAAAAAAAAAAGAACTAGGACAGCGCATTCTTTATTCGCATAATTCACGAATTTTTTGAGGGTATAGAATTTTTAACTGATTAAAACACAATGAATGCGTTACTGACTGAAATATTTACTCGAAGGCAGCCATATAATAAGCTAGATTTTAGATATAAAATCAGTCATTGAGACACTAAATTATACACACTTTTTGTTGCACTTCATTATTTAAGCTTACTTCATTTGAAAGTGAGATATGATCTTCAAATTCAAAGTGCCCTTTGTCACTGCCGATTACAATATGTGTGTGTGCTATAGAAATTTAAATATCAAATCGAAATTGAATTTAACATGATTAAATTTTTGGTCGAATTTCCAGTCTGACATGATTAAATTTTTGAGTATGTTTAAGGAAGAATCAAAACTTTCAAGCATTCCAAGAAGTAATGTATCATTTGCTATTCAATACATCACACCAGTTCCATTTTTACAATCATGCAGAGAAATAGACTAACTAATGTGAAGAAAGAAAGTTTTAACATAAGCAATTAACTAACGCAACTCACAACTAATTAACGAACGCAATAAAGTACTTATTGCGTTAGTTAATTTTTCAGTTGTGAAGAGGTATTTTGAAACACTAATATCTACTTCTTCAAATATTAAAGAAGAACGAAGTAAATCTGAGTACAATATTTTCCGTATAAACACTAATTTTATTTAAATATGGCCAATCATACCCTATCTTTACTTTCATGAGATTTTGTGATAAATGTTACCGTAAAATCAAAACTCTTATAAGGTATTTCTCCCGCCTTCTCAGCATGTGTTGTGGTCAATACGCTCCACGCGTATTCGAGAGGTCTGTGGTTCGAGTCCCGGTGAGGGCATTGCTCATTTTTCATCTCCCCTGCTTCGAAATATACCTAATGTCTAATTTGGCGACCGAACTAAGAAAAGGTGGTGGATGATAATTGTCCACCACCAGGATTTGGCGACTGGGTCCCCTAATCCCCAGTCGTCCTTTAAAAAGGTGAGTATATAAGGCCTTTCTCCTGCCTTTTTCGCAGGCCTTTGTGGTATAGTAGACAGCAGGCTCGGGGCGTATTCGAGAGGTCTGTGGTTCGAGTCCCCGCGAGAGCACGGCTCATTTTTCATCTCTCCTGCTTTCAAAAAATACCTAATGTCTCTATACTCTTATGAACCTCATATAGCAACTTACTAATTTCATTAAACACCATTTAATTTAGATTATAAAATACGCTAGTATTCAAACTATTTTTTTTTCTTCTGCGGTATTTGCAAGGGAAAGATTTGCACAATTCCATGAAAAGGTTGAAATACGCCTAAAACACACTATATACAGCGTTAGGTTCAAAACAAAACGAAAACTGAACAAAACAAAAACACTACCAAGCCTATTTCATAATCAAAATTACATTTTGCACAGACATAAAGTCTTGAAAGTAAGGTATTGAGAACTGTCAGCTAAAATGGAGATGTCAAAGAACTTACAATTTACTCGAAGGAAAGATTCCTTCCTTCGTGGTAATTTACGTGAAGCGCGCCTCCTTTGGAAAGTTCAGTAAATTTAACAGGGGAACCGCAGGAAGTGATCTAGCGATAACATTTAGAAACTACTAGTAAGGTGTACGATCGCAACGAGCAGCACGGGGTGTAGAATGTTTGTACCACACGCTGTTAGCACAGGCAGCGTGTGGTAAAGGGACTGTCAAGAGTGTGGTGATTGAACACCATTCGTAACGCCTACTGCTTACCGAGGACAAAGCACATCGCACTCCTAGGGGAGCGGTGTTCCAAAGGGAGTTACCATTCCCTACTGACGAATTCGTCGTTGTTTGCATCAGGGACCAATTCTACAATTCCATCAGCTGATTGCTGCTAGCTTTACTAGTGCGCCTATTCTTGGAATCGGTTGCAACAATTCCAGTAAGCAATGCTACAGTGTATTGCAAACAAGAGTTTGGCGAAAAATCGCCTACAGTAAAGAATGACAGGTACTGTTAAAGTTGTCATATACAATTCATAGACATAAGCCAAGAGCTACCCGTCCTACATTAGCTAGCTGCAAATTTCAAAAACGTTACTTTTCGTATTTTTTGTATATACACGCTACATTTCTTAACATTGTTTCTTTGTGTAGAATTCTGTTGTTATGTTTTACGCCTTATGCTATTTAAAATTGACGAAACATATTTATTCCTTCCAGCAACTTACAACTGAAACTTTTCATTCTTATTTTTAATTCATGGTTTACTCTATTTTAGTTAAGACCTAAACTAAAAATAATACTATCTTTTAATTAATAACTAAAAATAATAAGATTAAAGGAAAGATTACGATTTAAGATTACCTAAACTAAAAATTCTATCGAACTAGTTGCTAAACTCGCATGATCTTGAAAAAAAACTGCAAATATATGAAAGATACTGCTTATAAAGAGGGAATGTTGCATTACGTTTGAATTTATTTTGTCACAAAGATTTAAAAATATATTAAGCACAGTAATTGTAAATGCATTCAAACTTCAATTTGCATTATTTGGGTTATTCAGTTAATGAAAAGCATATAATGGTAATATAGTAAAGCTTTTACCCGGTTTTGACCGAGAGCTGCGCTCGCCAGCTGCTGAGGGGTAGAACAGCTAAGCGTTGATATTTCGTCCAGTTTTCGTAGCCAGTTTCCATTAATATGTTCTCCACGAAAACATTCCTCTCCTTAGGCAAGCAGCCTTCGTGTGGTTTACCATTATCCGATATAATGCAATCTCATTGACTGACAGCCCCCCGAGTATGCTATGAGCATGAAAGAAGAGAAGAATGAAAATGATCGTTTTTCAGCAATTAATAAAATACTGTTGTGTGCGTACGAGTTCGTAATAGATTGTATCACAAGTCTGATAAAAAGTTAATAAAATTTATTTTAATCACGAGAAACTAATCACAAAACGCTGGATTATTCCTCAAAGACATTCGTACGATATCACAGTATCACACAATATAAACAGTAGCTATATTTTAAACTACTAAAACGTTAAGTAGAACACAATCCAAAGCGCAGAGAAAGCTAATCCGAACAACAAAATTACAGCAGCGAAGTAAACAACAACAGTTCACTTAAAACAACTAAACTGAGATGTTCTTCTCCGGCTTTTATAGCATTTTAAACCGACGGCGCGTGACAATTCTAGCAATTTCTGAAAAGCAAAAAGAGTAGAATTATGGTTACGGCTAGTCAATTACATTTATTCAAATCAAATATCAGTTAGAAAGATAAACTTTTATTCAATGTTAAATGCACGTCCTCTTGTATTTTTTTTACTTTTCCGGTGTACCTTTCTTTTAAAATATGTCACGCGCTGCATTTCACTAGGAAATAAAACGATTTAAAAATATCTAACTAAATGTAGAATTCGTAATAATACTAACTTGACTGTAGATAACGAATTATAGATTTGAATCTTGCTCAAGCCATAGATTTTATGTGATATTTAATAAGACGTAATTAATGAGATACGTAGTAGGAGCAATTCAGTTTAAACTGATGAAATTCAAATTTTTGAAAACTAACTACCTAGCACATCTAAATTATTATTTAAATTTGTATCAAAAGTATTTTGTATCGAAGAATAACATTTGAGTATTTCTTAATTCTCATTTTTTTAGTAATGTACATACATTTAGTAAAAAGTACGGTTTAAAACAGTGCCTCCTCACTTAAGAGTACTGTGGTTACCGCTTGGGGTCTCCGTTAAATATTAAGATCATTTTATTCTTGAAAGAATTTTTGTACGTAAGTACACGAAACATTGCAAAAGCGCGGCGCCCGTCCTTTTGAGACGGCCCTAGTTACAAGAGTATTGCTGATCAACCTATCGATCATGCATGCAATATTATCTAATTCACAGTCCTTAAATTCTTAATTTTTTCTATAGCTTTACGCATTCATTACTTCTTTGTCTGTATTAAATCAGTGATTCTCAACTTTTTTTTTTTTTTTTTCGTCGCGGCACACTTTTAACGATTTCAAAATTTGGCGGCACAGAAAGAAAAAGATAAGTTTTAAAGTTGTTTATTTACCTATAACACGCTGTGTAAAACAGTTTATGATAATAATTTTGATTGTAAAATAAAATAATATGTACTACAAAAACAGCAGTACGTTTATTAAGGGATTCATTACAAGTTAATAATAAGAATACTTTTAATGAGAGATATCAGCTTGATGTTTTTTGATAATTCCATTTATATTGGATCGTAAAAATGACAATGCTACTCTCATATCATCATCCATATTTAGCAATCTCGATCTTTTATTCGCTTTTATGTTGATTAATACTGAAAATCCGAATTCACACCAATAAGTTGTAGAAAATTGTATTAATATTTTTAAAGCTTGTTTGGCCATCATGGGATAAGTGCATCTAACGTTAATCCAAAATGAAGTAATTGATTCTTCCGAATATTTTAAAATTAAATCTCGATTATTAGAAATCGAAATTAGTACTTCTTCTTCTTCATTCAAGTTAATTCAAATACAGAAGTATTCGTTATCACCAATGGATTACGAACCCAATCAATTTTTTTTATATCTAAATTTGGGAAATAATGAATAATTCTCTCCTCTAATGTTGTGAAATGGTCAAAAAAATTTTATGAATCATTTTATTAAAATCTTTTGGAACTGACTCAAACTTTTCCAAATTGCCTTCCTGAGCTTTATTCTTCCATAAAGTTATTTGTTTGTGGAATCCCACCAGTTTATGTGTTGAGTTTAATGCATTTTCTTGCGGCCCTTGCATACTTGAATTTATGTTATTAAAAATAACAACAATGTCCGATAAGTAAGCTAGTCTCCCATCTGCACCAATCAGAACTTCTCAATTTAAATTATGTACTGAACGTGCGCGAAAATGCTTCGAAATGCTCTCTCCTCCAGAGCACCAAAATCGGCTTGGATAAAACAATTGGCACGCTTATTAATGTCTTAAAAACCGAATTTCGCCATTTCTCATGTGTACTGTACACTAGGGTTAAACCCATTATAATTTTTACTACATACATTTCTAAAATTTGGCGGCACACAAAAGTGGCGCTGCACTGTGGTTGAGAATCACTGGCGTAAGTATACGGCTTGCTTATTATGATGATAAGCGACCGTTTCACCAGTGGGTTTGAGTTAGAATGCTGAATGATGTTTAGAGGCTGTGATTGTTGTTGCACAACATCCAAACCTCCCACTGTATTCGTGTGGAAATGTATGTATGTACTTTAGGGGTAAATTTGGGGACAAAAAGTATTCTTCTGTTGTTAATGGCAAGGAAAGAAAAATATGAAACTCACTAATATTATCCGATTTGCCGCGAACAATAAGAGGATCGTATTAAATTTTTGCAAGCGTTCAACTTTACCATTTAATTCATGGTACAGATGCGGATCATTCTGCGCAGATGCTGTGCTATGTATTCGAGCATACAGAATTTCTTTAAATTATTCAGTGGATCAGCACAGATAACGCTTCGATTACGCCACACAAAATTTCCTTAAATTGTCTGCAGAGCTACTAAAGGTCCATTTCTTTTTTGCTTGTATTCACTATCATTATCAATGAGTGCCCATGCGAGAGTCCGCTTATGAATCTGCTGAACAGACATCGCCATCACCGCTTATTCACATCCCAGTATGGATATTTTCTTTCTCACCATATACAAATAAGAAGATTTTTTGCTTCTTTTCACCGTGGATGCGTCTATGCTAATATAAAGAAGCGAAACCCTTCCTTTCTGATATTTTTATCATGATTACAGATTGAAACGATCATTCATAAACATTCAGATCTGGTACAAGTATATGGGGCACCAAAATAGCTCAATGTACAAAACTGATAAAACCCAGACACACTAAGCCCCTAACTCGTTCAACGGACCGCAACAGGCAGATTATTTATAATTTTAAAAAGGTGGCGCGATAGGTTACAAAAAGGCTACAAAAAAGTTACTTGAAGTTCACAAGAAGAAGGTTTCAAAGGTTACAAAATGTCTGTCATGGAATCACTGTTCGCACATGGTGAGAGTAGTATTTTTGAGTGACGCACGTTTAGGATTTGTTGGATGTATATAATTAATGCTAGATATCTTTCAGTGTTGCACCAAATATCTTTTAAATTTGATATCATAGCTATTTGGGTATTTAACGGAAAATATCCCGGTTATAAGACATGGTAACTTAATGGTAATCAAGATGAGGTTTTTGAATGAAAACATAAATTGGCTGACTGCCACACCATCCTACAAATCATAAGTATCTGAATGAATAACATCAAAGTGGTTGTGTTCCATCTATGGTGGTGATAATCGATGAGAGAAATATGATCAATAATGTTCTTTTCAGGATAGATTTAAACACAATCATAGATTGTCGCCAACAACTGTTGTTATATATATATGTAACTGTTGCTTGCTGATATCAGGTTGGAAAACCTATGCGTATTGATATCTTAAACTGGACTGCGTAAAACAAGTAGGCAACTGACTACTATATGATTTTGACTTTGTATGGCTATGCTACTCTGTTACCTTTTTACACTCCTAAATATTTGACTCTACGCTGGACAGCAAGAGTTCAAATCGAACAATTAACATTAGCATGAGTCTTTAAGTGCTGATATAGCCGATCTAATTAGCTTATTCCGTTAGTTCATCATTGAAATGTTGCGCAAAAGGCGCGATAAGTTAGCTCACAAGATAAGAGTTCTTGTTACAACAAACACACTCTAGCAGACCATGAATTGTTTTTGCTGCGATATTTTAATCTTAACTGAACTATTTAAAAATGAAAATTACAGCCTAATCGTAATAATTCGAGATAAGGCATTACCATAGAATGATATATGTTTTAAATAAACCAATAAACCATCCTTTATGAACTTTTTATTCTTCTTTACTTTTACTGCCGAATCGCAGTAATAATAAGAATCCCTTGCATCCTTTCTGATGGCAAAATCGATGGTAAAAACAAGTATCGATTAAAAGAAATAGGTTCGGACTTTTGCATAGAAAAGAATTGCTCTGGAATAAAATAAAGAAGGGAAAGACAGACCCTCTTGCGATTATTTCTCCTAGTGTCAACAAGCGTGAAATTAAAATTAAAAGAAAAAAGGAGTAAAAAAAGTGAAAGAATAGAAACTTTTTTATCCCTTTTTTTCAGCGTTCTAGGACAGTTCAATTCGATATCGCTCGATAATTCGAAAAAAATTACAGACTTAGAAAACCATTAGCATTCTTAAAATGTCACAGAAACCTTTCTTTGTTTTCTACGCGATGTCGTTTTCTAGGAGTTTTCAAACTGAACAGGACCCTGTTCAGTTTGTACGCTATGTACATAGCGTGCATTTAAAAGTACAGATTTCATACAAATTGTATTTAAATCTAATAAAGCATAAAGGTGACTTTAATAAAATGTTAAAAGTCAAAGGTTGTTCAGCGTTAATTTTAACACAATAAAGGATCAATATATTTCAAAGAATCAAATGGTCCGCTTCCTGGTCAGGGCAAATTGTCTATTCAAAAGCATTGGTTAAATCGCCAGTGATAGTAATCTACAATTAATGAATAATTTTCTCCAAAACGGGCAGAATATTTTTCTCCGAAAGAAGACAGAAAAAAAAATATTTTTCTCGGTCAAACTTCAATTTTATCATTTAATATTCAGCATTCCTTGCTTTTATTACCACAGCAGTTTTAACCACTTTTTTTTACGAAACTAAATTGGTAATTCAACTTTTAGTCTTTTAATCTTTTTTAGTGCTAGCGGCACACGATATTGGACCCAATTTCTACCCTAGTGCACACTTTTTTACCTTGCTGCTTATTTCTCTACAATATTTTTGTTTAATATTCGCGGCTCTAAAAGTTAAGTACTTTTGCAAAGCATAGGGACGTTTTCATAATGGTACATTGTTATTAACGTGCGGACTCCTTTATGCAGGTCTGCCAAAGTTTGGTAAGATGAAACCTTCGCAATGGTGTTCTGAAATAAAGGTGCCTGTACTTTTGCGAAGATAATTTTTTTAAAGGTTGCTTTTTAAAAAAGCAAATTTCGTGAAAGGATCAGCATTGATATGGTGATATGTCGCTGTACAAGTACGGTACAGCGACTAATAAAGAAAAAGAAACTTTCCGTGAAGATTGTTACTCTGATTGATAAAGAAAAAGAAAATACTTCTTAGAATATTCTGGCTTAGCGTAAAGGTGCCGGCACTTTTATTGCTTTTTGAAGTTAAAAAACTGATTTTCTGTAAACGAATCTGCTCTTACAAACAGCGGTATAGTTTCATAAAAGTGTTGGCACATTTATGACGGCGCACCGCTCTCAACACGAAGGAAAAGGTGTAATTTCGGGAGGCACAACAAAGAGTTATTTATGTTGTAGAGTAAGGAGTGATCTTGTCATCAAAGCCGTTTGCCACTATGTGAGCACTCTTGTGGCTGGAGTGAATATTAAATAAACATTTCCTAGAGGTACGAAGAGAAGGAACTGTTGGAAATCTCCATCCTCAGATAGGTAATAAATAAGCTTTACTTTTTACTGCGCACAGGCATTAAAGCATTATCATATCAAATATCTGAGCTAAACGTTAAATTTCATACATTCCGTATTTAAAAAAAATATTCTAAAACTACTGGTGATATATGATGTTAATTTATGCTGTTAATATATGATGTGCAGTTTGCTCAAATATTTTTATCGAAGATTTTGTCTAATGCTATAGCATAATCGAAAAGCATACAGATTTTTCTATGTTCACGTCACGAATAAATAACATTGCGCATATCGAAACGATATTCCCACTCAAGTTTGTCTGCAGTTAATGTTTGCTACTTTACTGCAATTTATGCTTTTCTTAAGGTGCACAGCTCGAAGGTTCTGGATCTATCTATTCACTGCAAATGCATCTAAAAAAAACATCTTCATATCGTCTTCAAAAGAAAATTACACTCCGATCTTCGTGGAAGCCAAGAATGAGAACATTTCCATCGCACTAGGAGTCGCAGAGCATTCCGAAAGGAATATTTAAGTTTCGCACGATTCCTGAAAATTGTGCAGATGATGCTTTAAGGTAAGAGAATGGGGCGATCGTATTTATCTTGTACCTTCGATCGGGGACCTAAAAGTATCCCGGCATGGGCTTTGATCCTTTTTCCATTAACAAAAGCTCAAAATCGCCTTGATATTAAGTGAACATATTGTATTTTATCCTGAATATCAAATTTATAAGTAGTCCTATATTGTTCGTCGCTTGTGGACCTTACATTACCACTTCTGAAGTAATCCTCTTTGAATCTTAATATTGTGAAAATTCTATTCATAGTAGAAAATTATGGTAGTAATAATCTGATTATTACTTATTTATTTTGAATAAGAACATTTTGAAATTAATGCTGAATTTTAATAATTAATTATCATGAATAATTTAATAATTGATTAATTATCCATTGGCTCCTTTTCTTTTTTAATAAATACGCGATAAAATAATTTAACGTAAATAATATTTTGCAGGGTTATTTCAAAATGACCGTACAATAAATATCTCTTAGCTGATTGGTCAGAGATTCACCGTCAGAGTTTAAGCAACTCAGACAGAAACTAGGACAATTTTAGTGCCATAAGAACTTTTATTAAACATATAAAAAAATATTTGTACATGTGCTTTCCATCGAGAAAGTTCCAACAAATAAGTTTATCTGTACGACCTTTTTATTTATGTATTTATTATTATTATTATTATTATTAGGGAGGTTTTCTAAGATAAAAAATTGGTCCCAAAGCAATAAATAAAACTTACGATTTAAACCATTTTCATCCCAAACAAACTCAACTCCTTCAGAGATCTAATTTCTTACTTTCGGTAGATGCAAAATTTCGAATTTTAGCGTTTCTAAGAATACGAATTAAAAACCTATACATTAGTATTTGTCTGATATAAAAAATACAGTGTTTCACGTAAAAAAGTAATGTCACATTAAAATAAAAAATTGTTCGACATGCTTAGTTTCCGAAAATAATATCAAAATGCCAAAAGTTTTAAATACATTAAATTGAAATTACAGAATGTAGTTTCCTTCGAAACAAGCTTTTAATTGGTCTTAGTTTTACATAAAACATAAGAGTAGGCATGCCCTCACGAAGGACTTTCTAAAGGAAACTGTCTCGTATTCACTTTACACACGGACAAAACCTCCAAAACCAATCATGCAGTCAGTCATGGTTAAAAAGCGGGTCGAACTACGTATTTGTATTCACGGGTATCAACCGCTCGCCACTGCTGAGGCGTAGAAGTCTTCAGACACTGTTCGAGCAATAAAAACATTATCTGAAATAAGCAAATTATGCGCATTTATGGTCATTATTTTGCATCACAACATGACAAGCAATATCTGAATAATATTATATTAATAGAAAAAATTAGAACAGATAAAACAGATAAAATTAGAAGATTAGATGCGCATCGATCAATCGGGTTCTTTCTAAGACTTATCAGTTTTTAAATGCATAAAACATTCTTCACATGCAGATGTACTTCCAAACACAGCAATTATTCTTATTGCAAAAATTCATAACCGAGAGTATTTATCTTTTGAATATACGAATAAAAGTTAATAAAATTTGTATCTTCAGATCTTTAATTGAGATTTATATCACACTGGTAAATTAACTAGATCCATTTGTAGATGTTTAAAAGCCTTATTCGGGTTCGTTTTAACATTAATAAAAATAATGTAAAATCGGAGTACAATTCTTTAAAATCAATGCATTTTTCTCCCAATTCCTGTAATACTATTTTTTCGGCATATTTTTCATTTGAAATAAAAGCACAGGATTTAAGATGTCGGAAATGCACGAATATTTTGATTCAATCCGAATTTTTCATTCCCGGATTTGCTATTTAACATTAAAATATTTAATACAAGCCTGCATATCAATTATAAGTTTTTCCTTTCCTTGCTGTTCTTTATTGATAATATTTAAATGCCGAATTAAGTCAAGAAGAAGTACTAAATCTGTCAGCCATATATCCTTATTTAGTTAATCAATGGCTTTATTTATTATATATATTTAATTTTGTGCCATGAAAATTTTGATTTGATTTGTTAAATCAAAAAACTATTTAAATAACTACTCAGCTCGTCATGTTAAATAATTCCTATGTGTTGACTTTCAACTTCTTTAAGCAATGCAACGAACTCGATGATTCAGAGCTCATCCTCGGATAAATTTACTCTCGCAAACTTTTGGCGTCGGATTTGCAACAAATACATAATTAAGATATATTCGCAGGCCGCGTAAAATTGCTTCAGGGTCGCCAGTTTGAGACCAGTGCCTTACAAGATATTCCATGCTTTGTCGCAAATTCAAGTTTGCCAAGTTCAACAACTGAATCTTTCATTTTAACGGTTCCGTCTGTTGAACTATAAATTACATTAAAATTTATTACAGTGTTTCCCGAAATATCGCTTCATGGCTTTCATAATAAATGATAAATATTCTATGGGTACGATTATATTCCGTTTAATCTTCAAAAATCGTTGCGAAATGGAGGAATTTTAGTTTGCTGTTCACGAAATTGATATTTCCAAACCATACTCCATTTACACAACGTACAACCTCAACGAATTACGCAGATTGCTATATTTAACGAAATGTAATGAATTTATGATTGGATATACTGTGATTACATTTTCATCATGCTTTTCAACTACTGGTATGAACTTTCATCTATGTGCGCAAAATAGTTTCTTCCAAGTAGATCTTTGGCTTATTAATTTACTGGAAGGCTAGAGTCTGGTCTTGAACTAATGCTCAGACCCAGAACTAGACCTTTTCCCGGGGTGTAATTTCAGGGTGTCCCTCTCAAATTTTGTCGCCTGGCTTGGCCTCACCTGTTGCACCGCCTCTGGCGCCAACCCTGGTAATCCTCTGGAGTCAGCTGTCGCAGGAATGAAAATATATCTCCCAAAATATACGTCAATATACTCGCGGAGGTCTCCGACAGAGCCCATTGCGCCCATCTGTTAGAACAGCAATAGCGCAGTTGGTGCATAATTTATTGTGTTAACTTAGATGATTAACTGTCAGAAGGGATGGCAGAGTGGAAAAATTTCTGAAAGTGTCACTTTCGTATTACCTATAGGGAAAATTACGAAACACCCATGCAGCTGGTAACGACTCAAAAAAAAAAAAAAAAAAAAAAAAAAAAAAAAAAAAAAACCTGAAGCTTTCAGATTTTATATTACGCCCAACAGGGTGTTTTTCTCATTAACAGAGACATACACGTTTCAGCATTTGGGCTAACGACACATATTTAAAAACAGCATAACTTTAGAATTCCTGATAGACAGTCTCGGACGCTGGCGATAAAAATGTTTTATTCCTTACAGTATTGCCACTTCTCGCTTTTAAATTGTTAAGTTTTTTAACCAAAAATTCGTTAAAGTTTTACAAAGTATGAAATAGATAATAAAACAAATTCCAAATTCGGGCTTCCAGGTGCCCTTGTTTAGGTGGAGGAGTATGTTATTCAAAATTTGATGACTCGAGAAATCGTTGTTTTTTTTCACAGCGCGAGAAACATACGTATATTCAGGTTAATTCTTCATTATTTAGTTTCTTTAAAACCCTCTCAGCGTTACGGCCTGAAAATTCCGTATAGAAGGCCGCCTTCTATATTCATTATACATGAAAATTTCATCTAGCTTTTAATGTATCTGATTTCGGTTTGGATGTATATTGGAAGAAAAGGAATCAAGTTATAAAATGAGAGAGTCATTTTTTAATTAAAATCAAGAAAATACCACTTATTCATGACATTTTGAAGAACTTTGAAATTTCACGCCTAAATCCATAACGCTCGAAGGGTTAAAAAATGACTATACAGGGTGATAATAGTATTTGGTGGTAACTATCTGAAAAGAGATTCGAACATTTAAAGGGAAAACACCATTTCGAGACTAATACCTTTTCTGGGCTAAGACCCATTTGAGCTAAAGACCAACGTGCACTCAGCCGTAAAGTTGTGGGAATGAAAATCAGGGCTTTCTCGGGCAAATGATTGACTTTTAGCTGTTCTTTTTTCTACAGTGCTGTTTTTCGAATGTGAAATAGAGAAATAGCTGCCGATTTTTAGAAGCTTCAACTATAATAAATGTTAAATGTTAAATAATTTGGGAAAGCTTAATTGTTTTTGGTGGAAAAAAGAAAATACTATTGAACAATAAATTTTTACTTTTTTTTAAACCGGAAAACTAAACGTGTCATACTTTATTAATTTCATATGAAATGTAAAACATTTTGTGAGTTATCTCTCGGCGAGAATGATCTTATTGTCTCCAGAAAAATTATTTTATGCATAATGTTTGCTTAGGAAAAACACGCGATATTAAATAATTTTCATTTAATTAAATTTTAAAACTGTAGATTCAAATCCTTGCTTTCTTCGTTTTAATTTAAAAATTCATCATGAAATAAAAATAATATTTTTAATCCACTAGCATACAGTTTTCTCATCATGTTTCCTCATAATTCATCTTACTTCAATATACAGAGTACGAAATCAGTGTTTACACACAAGTCTCTTTCATTCAGTCGTAGATCTTTCCTATTTAATGAATTCTGAATACAAATTTTCTTACTTTGCTTTCTTATCAGTTTGAATGAATATTTTGTATTCTTAATTTAATGAATTTTTTAATCCCTTCAATAATAAAAGTTCCGTTTCAAAGAAATAATTTATTTTGCTTATTTAAGCGGCTATCGAAGAGAATATTAAATTATTTTTCGAAAATGCTGAAATGTTTTCTTTGTGACGGCTAATAGCTCCATAATGGCAATTGCTTGGATTTTTTTTCACATTTTCTCACCGTAACCGAATCTGTAATATAAAACGCAACGAATGGTTATTAAAACATGATGGTTAATTTTTTAATGAACAGCGATAATTTGATTTGCAAATTAATTCATTACAAACATTAGCAATGCATAGATTCACAACTAATACGCATGAGAGCTTGATATCACATCTTCTAATGATGTAAAAACACTTCGTCAGTCCAGCAAACCACCAACGTGACATCTAATGATTGTATTTGAGACGGGCAAAGTAAAATTCATTGCAAAAAATACGTAAATTTGAATATTTCTAATAACCTTTCAGTGCTTTGGAAGTTGCAATATAAAGTGTAATCTAGCAAAGTCGTTTTAAGTACCCTTAAAAATTGTTATTTTCAAGCAATCGATTCTTGTCTCAGTATCTACACTGACGAGCCAAAACATTGTACCATCCCCACATTTTTTAACGAACTCGTCTAGATGACGTGAAGGGCATGTAAATATGTGGGAATGGCATTTAACTGCTGCTGGAGAAGGTAAGGAATCACGCTTGCACTTGCTTTTGCGAGTGACGGCAAAGGCTGGCTGCTGATCTAAGCGAATTTGACAGAGGATCATCGGATCTTTGTACGTCCACGCGTCATCAAAGAAAAAGAACGTCAGAAACTGTCCCGCTTTGTGTTGAGCGGACGCTTTTGCACATGGGATTGCGCAGCACACGTCCCACTCGTGTGTCTCTGTTAACAAGCGTGATTGTCAACTACACCTACAGCGAGCACCGATACATCAAGTCTGGACCATGGATAAGTCGGATGAATCACGATTTTTCATTCATCACGTCGATGGTCATGTCAGGATACGCCGTCTTCCAGGCGAACAATTGCTCCCTCCCCCTGTACATACACAAGTTCCCCTGCAAGTCATACACAGGTTGGTGATGGCGGTATTATGCTTTAGGTGACGTTCTCATAGACGGCTCTGGGCCCCTTAGTTGTGGTAGAACAGACCATGAAAGCTGCCGACTATTTGAACATAACTGCGGATGAGTTGCACCTGGCGTCTGTCTTTCCAACTGGAAATGGAATCTTCCAGCGGGATAACGCCACATATCACAAGACTTGAATTGGGTTGGAGTGGTTCGAGAAGCATAAGGATGAATACTTTTTGTATTATGTAACGTAAAATATTTGAAAGTGGAGAAGCTCAGCCAGAAAAATAAGAATAAAGGGGCAAGTCTATTTAAAATTTAGGTACACGGCTATCTCGCTCTGTTGGCGAGATATCGCCAAGTTGGCAATAGTTTGGGGACAAGTTTTTATCTCTAAATTTGGCGAAAATCGCCAAAAGTCTCTAAATTTGGAGACATTTTGGTCCGGTGCCTGTATAACTGTAACTGGTATTGTAACTGAATAATTGTAATTGATCTCTGTATGTAACTGTAACCATGACCTGCCCTCGTATTCCTTTCAGTAATTTCGACATAAGACAGGTAAGAGCATCAGTTTTTCAGTAACTGTTACTTCAGAGCGACTTCGAAGTATTGAGATATCCATTAGAGCTTCGTCTTTTAGATGCGCTTTGCATTTCATTGTGTTTAACGTGCTAAGTAGTTTGAAGTGTAATTACTGATTGTGCTGTATGATAGAGAAGAAAGGTACCAATACTTCTGTGAAAAGTTCCAGAATTGTGAAGTATTTCTTTTGGGAAAATGAATTTCATCAAGCTATCATCGATTCCGTATGCATTCAATCCATTACGATCCCGTACGCACGCTACAGTATATAATAGTAATAATTTGTTTAGGCCAAAACTTGATATTTCTTGCACAGTATAAACATATGACGTTTCCTTCGAAATTATATCTCAAAAGAATCAATCAATGAATCATAATCAATGAATTGAATAGCGAATAAAAATGAAATATACGTTGTAGAATCATTAGGAATTTTTTTGAAGCAGGAGATGTGAAGAATGGGCAATTCCTTCGCCGAGGGTCGAACCTGGACCTCTCGATTACGTACCAAGTGTGCTACCGTTACATCACGAAGGCACGTTGGAAGGAGGGAGAAAATGCCTTAGAAAGTAACTCTGTAACTTAATTAAACAAGGCTCTTTTTAAGATATTTTATCGTTTAAGAAATTACAGATGATTTGACTCAACTACAAAAGGGCTTGCGAAAGAATAATTTATTAGTTCTGGCGATACAGATAAAAACTAAAACCATTATCCTACATATTTTCTATGATAATTGCTTACGTTAAAATTTCCAAATTTGTGCTCAGTGATAATGGGTTAAGACGTTCTTCACATTTATTTCTTCAATGAAATGATTTTTTACTAAAAAATAGCTTAATCTTACATGTTGGGAAATAAGGGTTTATTAAACTTTATCAAATATCTCGAAAGAAAACTCTTCAAAGTGTTTTTTTTTTATTATTATTCAGTTCGTGGAATTTGAAGACCTCATAACATAGGGAGCATTGCCTACAAATTGTATGATTTCTGATGTAACACTTTTCAAACTATTTAACACATCGAAGATGCTTAGCTTAAAATTGTTTGAGATATGAAAGTAAATTCTCTACTTTAAGAAAAAATTGCAATTTTCTTTTAATCTTAAGATTTTTATGCTTTTAATTTTTAAATATCTTAAGTTTTTGAAGCTTTAATTGTAAACTGTTCGAAATGTTAAACTTTAATCTGAAGGTTTTAAGTTGCAATTTTTTTTCGAGTAAGTCCTGCTCTGAATATAAGAAATTTGAAACACGGTTAAAATCGAGGGCTCTGACATTGATACGAAAAGAAATTAGGAAATCTGACAGTGCATTTCATATACTGAAATATTATTTACTGATTTTTAATAATAAGTGTAAATTTTGAATTAAAAGCTAAGGAATCATATAAAAATAACACTAATTCGCCGTGAAAACACATTTTTCTTTAGTAAAATAAATCATTAGAAGGAAAATCTCAGAAAAAAAGCTAAACAAATCAATTTTGAAGGAATAATTTGTCGACTGATTATTAGGTTTTTGTATTTTAATTTTCAGTCGTGTTGGGTTTGTTTTAAAAAATGGCATTTTGCTTTCTTTTTCTCAATGCAAAGGAGAAAATCAAACAAATTAATTAATTATTTACGCATTATTCCGCTTTATATGAATGACTGATACATCCACTACAGCTTTAATTTGATCAATACATTGCATTTTCTACAGCTATTTATTTGAGAGATGTATTCGTAAATACGCTTTTAGTTATATAAAATATAGCAGTAAATTATGTTTTATTAACTACGTGACTAACGTTTTAAACCTATGTCTAGGTGAAAATACTGATAGGTCTATCTTGAATAAGGTAACAAATACATACAGAAAACTCAGTTATTAAAACATTAACAAATTATGATTTTGTTACATCTTTTATACACCAGATATAAATTATTTGCGCTGAAATCCACCGTGTTGTTTCTAATATTTTCCATTTCACTCAGCATTTCGTTTTAAAAGTTTATTTTCTTTTAATTTTATTGTGATACTTTATATTATATTCTTTTATGGGACTTTAAAACATCCAAAAATAATATTTTTATAAATATTTGAAATTTTTAAAGGTTATCAAACAAACTTTTTACCCTCTTTTAAAATAGAAATGATATGAAAAAGTGTTAATTAAGCAACTTTGATGGTATTTGTTGCTATAGTGAAAACGTTGCCAGATATTTTTAAACTATGTCTTATATTGCCAGATATTTTTAAACTAAGCTATCGAGCTGAAATTTGTACACGAACTCATTATGGAAGACGATACAATATGTGAAACGATTTCATCAAATATTCCTATAATTTTATGTTTTTAAAACGTATAATTAAAAAAATGCATAATATTTTCCATATTTTAAATACAATAGCAGGATTTGTATTCCCGGACCTTTGTGGTGTGCCTCCTTTGCCCCTGTGGAGATCAGACTCTATCTGTTCTGCTACTTCGCTTCGTTAGAGACTTAAATCCATTAACTTCCCTAACTTTTCGCTAAAGGGCTAGAATGAATCTCAGTCGAGCAGACTTGTCCACTTTACTTGAGGCTCAGTCTAACGAGTACAGTATGGGGCTATTATATACATATATACACACATATACATGCACATATATACGCATTTATAAAGTATATATATATATATATATATATATGTGTGTGTTCGTTTACATGTATGTAAGATAAAAAAATATGTAAATCAAAATTATAATTTAAACTAGCAATAACCCCTTAATTTCCCCTATCGATTCTAAAAATAAAAATGCCTTTTTTGTGACTACACCATTTCTAGATCAGTCCGTCTCATATGACTTGTGTAACGCTGATACGCAGTTAATTCGGAACTTGAACTTCGGATTTTGAGAACTGAAATCTTTCGCTTAATGAGCTTCCATGTTGAATAATTGCTCCCTTTTGCTTGTAGCTCTGTTGCTGTTAAAACGCTATTTCGCTCCTGACACTTACGGGGGCGTGCACAACACATCCACAATGATGATGTGAAATGAAATAATATGAGTCCTAAGAGTTAATTATCAATGAATAAAATTCTGTGTGAAATTTGCGGCTACGTCTGTCTTCGAGTGTCATCTTTCTATCTACTCAGTAAGGCCTGTCCTAGTTATTACAACACAAAGAACCATCGCCGATCTGTTGCAACTTTCTTTAAGTCATCCTAGTATATATATATATATATATATATATATATATATACAAAGTGAATCTGAACAAGAGGGCAAAACTTTAGGGGATGATATAAAGCATATACACAATCAATATTCGTCATAGAATGTATGGTCGGAACGCTAAGGGTGAGCCGCTAGATTGCATTGTAAATAAATGGTATAAAAAGCTTTGGTCCTCGCACCCAACGGCATTTTCTACCTTGGATTGCCGAGAGGATTGCTGGTTATACGAACCACGAAATTTCCAGGACGATGGATTGGTCGAAGTGGTCCCATAGTTTGGCCACTAAGATCACCCGATCTCTCGTGTTAAACTTTTTTCTGTGGGGCTATATGAAAAAAGCCTAATCTTCCGAGTCCCCCACTGAAACCACTATGGATCTAGTCGCCAGGATCGCAGTTGTTGCCGACGATATTCGGGAAATGCCTGATGCCTTCGCAAATGCGCGTCAATACCTCCCCCCCATCCCGCAGGTGTGAAGCCTGCATTACAGCTGGCGGAAGGTCTTTTGAGCAATTTCTATGAGCATGTTCTGTTAATAAAATGTTTACTGAAGTATCTCCTCTCATTCTTGTGTTAATTCTTTAAATGTGACAATGGAAAACTAACCTTCAACTTCTCACCGCTTGTTTTCCGCCCATACATTCTATGACGAATATTGCTCGTGTAGCTGCCTTCTATCACCCTCTAAAGTTTTGCCTTCTTGTTCAGATTCACTCTGTATATATGGTCCACCTTTCTCTCTATATTTTTTTCCCTAATGCAGGCAAATGATGAAACAGAACAAAAATCGAGGCAATTCGATCACAGTATTAGCTAATTGCCAAAAGTAAAGGTACATATTAAAGGAAAAGAAAATGTAACGTTAAAGCTAATTATAACTTTTCACTGAAACTTCTATGTTTGTTATCATTCATTAGGTAATTTATTCTTAAAATGCAAAAAAAGTAAATAATAAGCTCCATATATCAATTTTTGTTTCCAAATAATAAGACTTTTCAACTTCCCATAAGCAATGTATGCAAATAAACAAACAAAATCACATTCTCGAAGCTGACTTTTTTCTTTTCCCTGGAAGGAATATTTCACATTTCAATGGTTATATTTATTGCCTTTACTCGCAATTCTTTCGCTTTTCGATCGAATAACGTCTAGAGAACAAAACAAAATTCTAGATATAAAAAGAATTTGCAACATAATATTCCCGTTTGAATTGGTTTCGAATACCAAACGTAGCAGCACACAAAATGCCTGTAATAATTCAAAAATAAATATGTTCCTAAAGGCAGGAAAGGAAATGACTTTCTTTCTTTATTTTTGTTATCGAATATTTATAAAGATATTGACAATGGGAACAAAATGCCAAACATTCGAATCTCTTTCACCCTCTATTTGGCTGTTTTCCTAACAAACACACATGTGTCGTCGATTTAGCCCCAGGTTACCTACTGGATTCAAATTCGCGGGTTTGACCGTGAAATACGTGCTCACAGCACTGAAAAGAAGATGTATGGAAAGCGATAATGTGTGTAGAAAAGTAGGTCGTTTAACACATTTTTCTGATTTTGGAGCTTAAGCAATTTCTTTATGTTTACCTGCTTATTTATAATAAAAGATTATAATATTTCAAACTAGCATTTTGAATGCTTCGGGAAATAGAATTTGAGGATTATGTCACTAACAACGTTATTATTCATTTCAGCTGTAGGAGGGTAAAACTTCGAATACCGATTTTTTTTTAAACATCTACTGAAGGAAAAAATTTTTTCGAGGTGTTTAGTGTTTTCGGTTTGCAATAAATCATGTCTACAATAAACTGAACGTTGTTGCCAACGGCGATGCACATTTATCTTCAGTATTATATAACGGCTTGCTTAGTTCAATATTAATCATTTATAAAGCTGTTTTACCTAGAATTTCTTAACAGCATTTTATAAGATTTACTGTTCTATAACTTGAATGTCGTAAATAAAACAGCATACTAGCACCGTATAATTTATAGATTGCAAAATTTCTAATTATATTTCTTTGATAAGATACTGTCTGCATGCAGAATAAAACGTAATGATTGCGATAAAATTTTGTAGGAATATATGGATTACATGCCTCTCTTTATATGTATATAAAAAGGTGTTTCAGGGCTTTGTCCCTGAAGGACTATTGCTTTCGTTTTGCGACTTTGCATCGGAAACATTAAAAGTCTGAATCACTTTTCAAACTGTTGCCACAAAATATTGCAGCCTTGTATTATATTTAAAGAAATTAAATAATGCAGAATCTGCATAAATGTATGTATGTTTCTCCAAATGTGATAAAACAACGGTATCTAGAGCCATCCAATTTTGAATAACGTACGATTCCACCTAAATATGCGCATTTGGAAGCCCGAATTTGGAATTTGTTTTATTATCTATTTCATATTTTGTAAACTTTAACGAATTTTTGATTAACAAACTCAAGGATTTCAAAGCGAGCAATGGCAACGTGGTACAGAAGAAAGCATTTTTATCTTCAGCGCGTGAGACTGTGTATAGGAAATTCTAAAGATATGCTCATTTTAAAATTATTTTGCGATATTGCTGTTGAACTGAATTTTATGGTTTAAGTGCGAAGAACATGATATTTAATAAATAAAGGTAGCACACAAAATGTTAAAAAAACGCCCCTTTGGACGTAATTTAAAATCTGAAACATTTCAGATTTTCTTTTCTTTTTTTTAAACTTTTTCATATTTTCTGTTTATCCTATTTTATGATCCAAATGAAATGCAGCGATAAACGAATCTTTTAAAATTGAAATTTATCTTGAGTTGATTTTTAATTTTACACAGTAGTGAAGATTTAGTTTCATGTCTGGCAACAGTAGATATTATGTTTACTGAAGTTTACTGAAGTTATTGAAGTTACTATGTTTACTGAAGAAGGAAAGCGAAATTTTTTTCATATTTTTTTACACTTTTTAAAATTGCATGTTTTTTTAAAAATTTTTACACTTTGTAGTGACAAATGTTTCTTCGAAGTGTTAAAACGTAACCTGAAATTTTTAGGTTGCAATTTTTATTACTATTATCAATATTATTATTATTGTAATTCAGTGAGAGAAGGGAATTGCGTCTGCTTTTTACTTCTCCGTTAAATTATTAAAATTATTGAGGTTTTTTCTTAACCTCTCTTTTGTAATAAATTTTCATGTTAAACTTTTAAGTATAGCACAACATAGCAGTCTCTCATCTGCCGTTTTGATTATAAGTGGCTCGAAATATTAACTCTGCTGATATGTGTGCAGCTTTATTTCCTACATGTCTGTAAAAAATATTTTTAAGTTAGTAGACTTCTTAAAAAATAGCTGACTCAGGGGAATGACACTCATTAATAGCTATGCTTTGTTTGGAATTTATACAGCAACAGGTCTCCCGTATTGCCATACACATTTGAGTAAAACATAAGTAAAGTTTCTCACTTTGGCCGTAATTCCCCAAAAATCAATTAGAAGACCTGAAATTCATATTACAAAGGCATAATGTAGTACTCAAAGGATGATCAAAATATATTAGTCAAGAAAATTAATAGAAAGAGTACAGTGCGGGACGAATAGGAAAAGGCTTTATTGACAGAACAGCGTTTGTACAAAAAACTATCTGGCCATGAAACAGAATGCTTAGTAAGGGATATGACCTCCCCTAATTACAACGGTTGCGTTGCACCATTTGTCAATACTCAACAAATTATCTAACAGTTCTTGGGAAAAGAGTTCTCATTCTTCAAGGAACATCTGTTTCAAATTTCTAGTGTTCTTTGGAGGGTGGGATCGTGCCGCCACGCGTTTTCCTGAAGTATCCCGCACCTGCTCAGTGGGACTTAAATCAGTGAAGCACGCTGCCCAATCCATTCTGTGGTTATCTTCACTTTCAGGGGCTTTCCTCAACAGCGTGAGTCTTGTGACGTCGTGCATTGTTATCCATAAAAACAAACTCGAGACCGATGGCGCCCCGGGAAAGACGCACGTGGGGAAGGATAACTTTATAACAGTAAGAACCTTAGGTAAGTGAACCTCTGTCCAAAATATGGAGGTCCGTCCATCCGTTCATAATAATGCCTACCCATAGAAGTATTCCAGGACTACCACAGCACTTTCTTTTTCCTGATGTTAGTGGGATAAAAGCCTGTCCCTACCTCTCTCCATACCAACTGGGGACGAGAATCATCAGTCAGACTGAAATGATTCTTATCAGACTGAAACAACTTTCATCAGACTTATCAGACTTAAACGACTTACATCAGATTCATCAGATCATCAGACTGAAACGATGTACATCAAACTAATCTTATCTGTTTGTCAGAGTGAAACGACTCTCATCTCAACTAAAGAGGACATAACTCCACAGATGAGTTGTTCAGTCTTTGTATTCTCTGTGCCACTATACAGGTGCCGCAGATGGGCTGTTATCAATAGTGCGCAGCGTTCAGGGCGAATAGGCCACCTTATGAAGTCATCTGGCCACAGTAAACCGGACATCTCTCGATCAGCTGCCATGCGCAACTGCTGAGAAATTTTGCCTGCTGTCTGGTTTTGATCTCTTTTCGGCTGCAGGGCGATATGTCGGCCATCAGCCATCGTTGTTTTCCTTGGCTTACCACCACCAACATTTCTTACAGCTGTACTTGTCATTTGGAAGATTTTCTAAGCTCCTGAAAAACACTTTTTATCAGTTTCAAATTCTTGGGCGACATACATCAAATTACGGCCTTCTTCAAGCTTGCCAATCATTCTACTATATGCAAAGACATCTTGATTTTTTTTGCAGCCATATTGCACCTACTGTCCCACGTTCACTTGCAGAATAATGCCTGGAAGATGCGCCTTCTTTCTTCTCTTTCATTTGTCTTGCACTGCGCTCCTTGACTCCTCGCATTCTGCGTGCCATGATGTACCCTCTGACATCCTGATATGTATATACATCATGTTTCTATTCAGTTGGCTTTTCATTGCACTGGTCGCCAAATGCCCTTTTCAACAGTTTCAAGGTTGCATGTTGAAAAATAAATTTGAGTTTTACACACAAGTGTATTCTCTCCACTCTGCTATTATTGCATTTTCAACGCTTAAAATAAAAATGCTCGGTTTAAAATGCTGTGTTGAAAAATTTTGGTTAAATTAAGTTAGGTTAATTTATTAGGGCAATGAAACTCAAGGATTATGTGTCTATGGGGAATGGTGCTTTCGTGTAGGACTTTTAAGGAAAACTGGTTCATATCCACATTACACTTGGAAAAGACCTCGAAAACGCCCATGCAGCCAGGCCATTGCTGGGATTCGAACCTGTGGCGAACTATTAGTGTTTAGCGACTTTACTGCTCTATCGTTGGTTGTCATATCAGAAATTTAGAAATGTCTGATACATGTTTATTGCATGCTGACATTTCTTAAATACTTGTTGCTTGCTACATGACTACTAAAACAGCAAAGCAAGTAGTAACTGGAAAGGGAGAATTGCCATCTAAAAATTACAGAATACAGTCGTGTAGTCCAAAATCGAATTTACCAGATAAAAATTTCAAAACAAAACTTTTTTAATAAAAAAAAGGTTATAAAAATTTTTCAAAAAAAAAAAAGTAAATTTTATCTTCGTATTTCGATTTGAGTTTTACTTAAGAACTCATATTTGAGTTTTATTTACTTAAAGAATTAACTCTCAGAAATTTAGAATTCAAAAGGTACAATCATAAATCCCCTCTAAAGTTGCCATTTACGGTTGCAGACGATTTTGGTCTTCTGTGAAAATAGTCGTCTTAGAGAGGTGACTCTCAACATCGATTTGTATTTATGTGTTAAGAAATGCTAGTTAGTTTCAGAAGTGTCCTAAGAGAGACAGTTGCTATGAGAAGGTTTACTGCATTAAAACCACTTCCTTAAAATAACATTGCTGAACGGCCTGAAAGATAGCTGTCATATTATTCCATAGTAAATTTACGTCATGTGCAGCCTTTTGCACTTATTTAATAGAAAAAAGCCTTAATTCCAAACGAAACTCTGAACTTTTACTGGATGGCTTGCGCAAGAAGCTTTTACCAAATTTAATTAACAATAATTTATATTTTGGGAGGAAACAAAATCTATCCAATGAAAACAATTAAATTATCTATGGTATTTTAGGAAAAAGAAGGTTATCTTCTAATTCGTCGTTATTCACTTTTAAATGTCTTATAAGCAATATTTTTAATAATATTAATTTGCTTTAAAATATGAGCAAGCGTTTATTACTATGAAACAGTCATCTGGATTAGTTTTAAAACAGATCGGTTTTTAATTTATTTTATTTGAATTTCAAAGTAAAAGTTAAACATTCTGAAAAGTTTTTAAATTATAATAAATTTAAAAAAAAATAAAACACATTTATAATAAATAAAAAACAAAGCATACTTAGCATAATAAATTAAAAAAATAAAAACATCATGATACTAATTTCGAGTTGTTCTTGAGGAGAAGGGAAAACAAAAAAGGAATAGAAATTATTAAAAATAAAATAAAAAATTCGTTTATTCGTCATCTAAATTCGTCATTCGTTTTGTAGTCATCTAAATCATTAAACTATTTCAAACTTCATATATTATCTTTTATAATTATCATATATTAATCTTTCAATACCAAAAAGACTGCGTTTCTCTTTTCAATATGTATGTGCTCCATGTGTTTTCAGATATTTCTCAAGAAATTCTCGCATTCGTTTCGCATTCATTTAGGGAGAAATTCTCCCTAAATTTATTTCTCACATACTTCATTTTTCTTGCCATTATCCTTTCTGAAAGAAGTATTTAAAATAAATAGAATAATACTGGATTAATATTATTTTAGTTTTGGTCCTCAAACCCAATATATATATTTTCAAAGTTAGCGTCGCACTGTATACTTTTCCACTTTAATTTCAAAAAGGCATTTTAAAATTTATAGGTAATCCATTTTTCGCTTTGAAATGAAATTATTTATTGGTTTACACACCGATTCAAGTTTTTTACTTCAATATTGATTGAATTTCGATTTCGATTTTCAAAATAATGTCGGGGAACAAAATTTGGATATTTAGAAAATACAGATAATTGGATTGCCACTTTTCTGTAGACTAAATATGCACTTCCAATAATACAGTTAAAGCAATAAATACGAAAACGTTACACTTTATACGCAAAGAGAAGGATGGCCTTCTATCTTCAGTGATAAAAAAAAATCATACACAAAGGAAATATGCGAAGTGCAACTTAAGCCTAACAGAAAATAAATGGTTGAAGTTACGCTGCGTATTGTCGAAAATACCTGATTGCAGTTATGCTGCGTATTCAACAAAATTCCTGGTGCAGAAAGACTATAATGCATCACGACAATTTAGTCAATTTTTAGAAAATGAGTATTCTCCATGTTACTAAGCCGTGATAAACAAAGAACAGTAGGCGTATACACAATATGTATCTTTTATTTTCCCAACACTCTTAGAAGTCAACGTCGATCTTTAATAAGATTTACCAATGCCGATCAGTTATTTTCTTTGTAGCCTATCTATCAATGCCGATCTTTACGGGCAAGTTTACATTGCGTACAGACTCACCTAATTTAATTCGATGACTCTTCAAATAATATGCAATATAAATATTTAAACACGTATTGTAACATTTTTGCTTTGTTGCGAATATGTATTATTACGAATTTTGTACATATGCAAATAATTTTAATGAAATTATATGTGAAACTGTAGTATTTTGTTTGTATAATGTGACATGAAAATCTAAAGAGACGATGCTTTGCCGCAAAAGTAAGAATACAGGGGCAAGTCTATTTAACACTTAGTAAACGGCTATCTCGCTAAGCTGCCAAGATATCGGCAAGCTGGCGATGATTTTGGCGACTAAGTTTTGTCGCCAAACTTGATAAGAAGTCGCCAAACTTGCCGACATTTTGGTCTGTCCCCCATATAAACTGTAATGGGTCTTGTAGTTGAATAATTGTAATTAATCTATATATGCAATTGTAACAGCACCTGGCCATTAGATGTAACCGTCACCGTATATGCCTTCCAGTAATTTCGAGAAATGTAATTTAGTAGAGATTTCTCAGCGGACGGGTGAAAACTTTGTAAGACTGGAGGGAGCATCTGCTCTCAGTAGTTGCTAATTCAGAATGGAATTCGGAGTATTGATATTCGTGAGATCATCCCTTTTAGATTTGCTTTGCATTGTACTGTGCTTAAAGTTCTTAGTAGTCTGAAGTGTAACTACTGACTGTACTCTGTGATGCTGTGAAGAGCTGTATGAGTATTTTTGTGGAAAGTTCCAGAACTACGAAGTGTTTCTTTGGATAAAATAAATTTTTATTAAACTATCGTCGGATCTGTGTGCATTCAATCTATTACGAACCCGTACGCACACAATAGTACGCTTTATCTTTTACGTTATTCAAATCAAGGAAACATTAAAAATACTTTCCCTAACAAATAAGAACAGATTTGGCTTTTTTTTTTACATGCAAAGACGGAAAAGTGATCAGTATAGTTGAAGTTCTGTATTAGATTACGACAAAGCCCACAACAGCCTAAAGGGAGGGATACTTTCGTGAAGAACTTTGGAAAACAGCCGTTATTCACGTTACACATAATAAAAACTAAAAAAAAAGTTATTATTAGTTAATCGATTTCAGTCGAGTTCTCGAAAGATAATGCGGCATTCATGTTAATGAAATCAATTTCGTCGTAATGAAATACTAATCGCAGTTTATCGCCATACTAAGAAAATTTGCTTATGATAGCTCTGCGTTCGCTGATATGAATTTATGCATAGGCCATGATCCAAAAATCTGGCGAATAATTATTTTTTAACTCTCACAATCATGTATGAAACATGTGGTACCTTCATCGAAATTATCTTGGCTATCAAATGCATCCAGAATCGATCAACATTCGTCTAACCATAATTTAGTGTATTTATTTTCAGAAACAATGAATGTCTGCGATATGCAAACGCTTACTGTATCATATTGTAGGCTTAATATCTGAGTAATTTCAATAAAGGTACAGTAACCTCTATAAAGGTGCAGTTATATTGCATGGCAATGCACGTCCTTCTGTTTCTAGGACTGTGAGGCAAAGTCGGATGGACTTATAGAAAAAGGCATCTATCTCTTCTACAACGGAGATTCCTTGTCATGTTTTTCTTTTCTTTTCTTTTTTCCAAGAGGCGTTATATCCAAAAGGTTATTAGTCTTAAAACGGCATTTCGCGTCGTTTCACCTTCTGCGTTGATTCACTTTTCCAACTGTTGCCACCAAATATTATCGCCATGTATTATATTAAAGAAAATAAATAATGAATAATTTGCATGAATGTTTCTCGCACTTTGAAAAAACAACGGTACCTAAAGCCACCAAATTTTGAATAAAGTAGTCCTCCAACCGAACATGGGCACCTGGAAGCCCGAATTTTGAGTTTGTTTAATTATCCATTTCAAATTTTGTAAACCTTTAACGAATGTTTCATTAACAAACTCGACAATTTCAAAGCGAGCAATGGCAACACTGAACAGAAAAAATCATTCTTATCTCCAGAGCCCGAGACTGTGTATCGGAAATTCTAAAGATATGCTGTTTTTAAATATTTTGTGATATTGCTGGTCAATTGATTTTTATGTGGTTTAAGTGCGAATAACATGATATTTTATAAATAAAGGTAACACACAAAACGTTAAAAAGGCCGCTTTTGGCATAGTATAAAATCTGAAAGCTTTCATATTTTTTCTTTTCTTTTCTTTTATTTATTTGCTTATTTATTGTGTCTTTGCTCCCTGAGAAAGTTTTCTGTAAGGATGACTGTAAGGTTGTTCTGGGTAGACGATGACATAAAATTAGCTGTATTGCACGCACACAACAAAATCAGATTTCGACCAAAAGAGCATTTTTTACCCGGCTCGTCAGTGAGATCGGAAACTTCGTCCAAATTCAGAGAACATATCCGGCTGCAGCGCGTTCAAACAGCACTTTTTAAATCGCCTCTTATACTCGTCCTTTTACCGCTGTATAATCGTCCTAATACTGCTGTCCAAGGTGAAACTGAAACCTTTTAACATTAATGCTCAAACAATTGTTTTAATGAAACCAAGCATTTTTATTATATCTAGAAAACTCCTGAAATCGAAATTTTCAGCGTTCAAGATTTTTATTCAGTTTTTCAATATTAAGTTTCTAACGAATGCTTCTGATCAGATTCTATAAAGTTATTGATGCATATTATAATTCTCCAGCACATTTTTGACACACACTGTTTCGCTTTTTCCCAGGCATTAAATTATGATTACATTTGACTGATGTAATTTGGTAAAGTAATGATTATTGATAATACAGTAATCTTTCTCTTGGCAGCTACTTCTCTGAGATGACCACTCCCCATAAAGACCAATATTTCTGAGAATAAAAATAAATATTGGTATTGAATGCCACCTCACTAAGACGACGCCCTCCATGTAAGACCCAAATGTCTGAAACCTGCGGTTATCTTAAAGGAAGGGTTTATTATAGTTATATAATTATAAATAATATAACAGTCGAATTAAGATAGTGATGAAAGTTCGGCCTCATCTTGACTTCTGATGGCGTTTCATCTTAAAACTAAACCAAAATCATTAATACAATTCCAAATACACTCGTTATTTCGACAGATGAAACGAAATCAAAATATTTTTATAATTATTTGTAATGAGACTGTCATTCATCGATAACATTAAAACCCTATTTTTTAGAGGTGGTGGAAAAATAAATAACGGATTCTATAACAATATTTAATGTTTTTAGTTAGATATGAGTTAAATGCAATTTTTTTAAATAAATGGGATTAAAAAATAAAAAAACAAATATATTCTTGAGAACTACATCTATTGCTTTTAAATAGCTTAGTTTATATATCAACAAGATATATATTAAATATCAAAATAAATATTTTATGTTTTGCAGAATGGGAAGAGACTCGAATGAAAAGTGAAACTGTAAGGTTTTAGTTTAAACTAACAAAGTTTTATTTTAATTTGCCTTTCCTATGTGTTCTTATTTCAACTTCCCGTCAGATAAGGGCGCGTTTCAGCTTTATGCTAATTTGAAGTGGAGCCAAGTTTCTATTTAAGCGATAGGTAGGAACCTCTCAGTGTGAGAGAACTTTTTGTCTCAGACCACTGCTGCTCTGTTCGACGTTCGCCTGACCAGCTAGAATTTAAATTCTAAGCCTTAGCGCTGTTACTCTATTACTTATTGAAGTAAATCTAAGTGCGTTAGTATTAGTTAAACTTTGCTATGCACCCTTTAGCATAGAGGCCAACCTCGCGTTTATAGCTCTGTGAGCAACGACTACTTAATTTCCTATTAACTTTAGTTTAAATTATTTGATTGTTCAGTTTAGACCCAAGTGCGGTCATTATTTTCTGTATCCCTCCCGAGTTGGGAAGTGGTAGTATATAATTGTGGTTTAATAAAAGAGGATTTTAAATCCTTCTTACGTGCAGTTCTTCTACCACTTAACCACAGTTTTCTACCACAGGACATAGCTGCATTCAGCTCCCTGTTCAAGATCAGGACTTAGTTTAATTCACGAATATGTTCGTTAAGAGTATGTACCGAACACTCAGTCCTGACAAAACATCGTATTAAAGTGAATCAACCCAAAATTGTGTTTCGAAACTAATACTCCTTTGAAATTAATAAAAATAAAAAATAATTAGTTAATTTATTATTAAAATAATAACTGTAGTCATAACAACAACAACAAAAAAAAGAACTAACGGACTATGTTTACTTAAAAAATAATTAGATTAATAATATCTACAGATTATAATGTCTGTAATTTCCGTTGAGAATTTCATGTGGATTGAATTGCAGAAATTGTAAGACAATCGCAAAATACAAACGTTGATCTTGAATTTTACATATAAAATTAAGAAAGAACTTCTTTTACTCTTCATTGAATGCTAATGATGAATGTTCACTCCTGTATAGAGATGAATACTTCTCTTCGTATCGGAAGGAATGGGAGGTTTTATGGTTTTTCATTAATTTAAATGACATTCATTCTTTTAAAAACATACAGTCAACTCATTTAAAACATTCCTTTCCTATTTTCTTGGGATTTATAATAAAAGATCCGTCAAAACTCCTAGTCCTTTTTCCTCTGCAGTTTGCTTACGATAAAAATCTAACAAGGTAGAGTAAATCCCTCTCCTGTTCTATGCTACAATATTGTATATCAAAGAAATCTGATTTATTTCTAAAAGCATCTCAGAAGGCATTAATCAAAATTTCCTCTGTGTTTGAGATACTATCATACTTTAATGAAACCAAATACAGCTAAAACAAAAAGCAAAACTTCGGGCAGATGTCCAGCACAGAGACAGAAAACACTTATGATATGGAGAAGAATATTCTCTTAAATACAAGTCCACATAATATTTTTCACTTCTGCGCCTATTTCTTGCAGCCGAAACAAGAAAAGAAAATACTTTTCAATCACTCTCGGTTTGATCTCACCCTAATCCTGAAACTGGAGTTAAAATGACGGCGGTTGCTATGGAAACAGACGCTATACAGTCTTCTAGTAAATAAGATGAGACGGATGCAGCATACGTCTCAGAATTTTCACTTCAGTTAATACAGCGGAGAAAATTTAAGATATTTTCTCCGTTCATAAAAATATTTTATTAATGTATTTTATAATATAATAAAATAAGTTATTTCAAGATTGAAAAGAAAGATTCACTAAATTGTAAATTCAATTTATTTAAAATATTATCTCCATAAAAAATGCGATAACCTTAGAGTATTTGAAGAATATTGCTATATTTATTTTCACGTCGCAGTATTAGAAAGAGCTCTGGTTAATAATGTAAGTTCAGGAATGATATCTAACGTTAAATTAATATTGTTAGAAATTCAATTTAAAGTGTTTCTTTCTCTCCCTAGATGACGTCAGAGGTTCCACTAGTGAGAGAAATTTAACCTTGTTGTTGGCATTATTGCCATAGTTGTCGGTTAGTCACGTTTCTACTTCGCTTTGGTTATAAGCATGTATAAAATGCCCATCTATTCTATTTTACAGCCGAAATAAGAAATAGACAGTGTATTGTAGTGCTCCGTATGTTATGCGTACGTCAAGATGTAAAGTGTCCACAAAATACGTCTAAATTTCGTCTAAAACAAGAAGATTCTTTTTTCAGCTAAGAATGCATACGACTGATTTTGCTCTGCAAGTGTATAGAAACATGCTTCCTCGTAAAATGAGACATGAATAAAAGAATGAAAGAAAACGAATTGTTGGTTTAAGAAGCTACTCTCTCGTATCTTGAGATCACTTCATGCGTAAGGTGGAACGCCAGTTCATTTCTGCATGCGGGGAGATAGCGGACAGAACACCAGAGATGAACTTCTGCCCTAGCTTATACCTTTCAGGACTTGACATCCAGACTTTGGAGACCATACAAGTGAGCGCAGCCTCCGCGGCTTTATAGAAAGCACTGGACGAATTGTACGCCCAGACGAAATTAAATACGATGACAGCTTTGCTCCCGGGCACTATCCACTATGTCAGTCCTCCAGCAGAGGACTAATTGGTGCCAACTTCCGAAAGAAAGCCACAATATCTAACAATGTAGAGAGCCCACATCCAAGGAGCAGACAAGACAGTATCAGTACGGTCCCTGCCGAACATGAACCATCCACAAAATGAAGAGGGGTTCTAGTCCTGTGAAGATTGATTTTATACCCTCATGGTTGAGACTGCCTAAGTACAGATACTAACCAGTAGCTTCACAGGTTTTACCTGCTTCGACCCTCGAAGGGAGAGACAGCGGATAGGTAAAGGTTCAAAGAATCGCCAGAAAAAAATCTGGAATATCTGGAGCTACATCGGTCGGAAAGACAGACACTTGATATGTATGCCGCTGATGAATTTATGAATCACGTCTCAACATCTACAACATTTCATAACATGGAGAACAGTTACATAATCTGCAATGGCTATCAGCATCACGTGCCAAAATCGTCTTTTTTGATGAATTTCTTTATAATCTCTGCATCCATAATGACCGGACCTTCATTTGCCACTACAACGAGTAACAGCATCGAACGCTGCGTTGCAGAATTTGACAGAAGTCCCAGCGTGAGTGTTATGATTTTTAAGAAAGTGTCACATTTCATTCATGCTCTTTTCTTCCATGAATTAAAAGTATTATGAACTGTCAGTAATGCAGAACTCAGAAATAGAAGTACTACATTCCTATGGTATCTTCCTGGCCCACTTTTCACTAAGATAATGCTATTACCGTCCTTGTTGAACGCAGTTTCAAATACTTTCTGTAAGATCAGTAAAAACCAATTCTTTCCAGGCTTGCGTGGTCACCCATTTTACTCCTAATACAGCAGCAAGTTTTGGATACGATTGCTCGTATGTCCTCACCTACAGCTACTAATGACGTACTGTGGATGCATATTGAATTTGCACGGAGAGACTTTCCACCTACAGCCAAAGAGGATCTTTAGCGCATTTAAAGTATTAAATTTAGTTATTTGTTAAAAATACAAATTTATTATTTCAGTTGTTTCTGTTTTCTATACAATAATGCATGTTAAACATCCCCCCGAATCAGTCATCTTGCATATATCCTGACTTTAGCGTAGAGATGATGATATCTTTTATCAGGATGAACGTGTGAAACAGGTGTCGTTTCGAAAAACACATTTTTACCGAAAAGCATCGACTTATATATTAAGGGCAAGACGGTACAAATTTACCATTCTCTCTCTATATATATACACATACACATAATGTATTTCTACTAGCATGCAAATGCCTACTTATGTTCTGAAATGTATTTTAATGCATTTGAATGTATAGACAATAACACAATAATCTCTCGCTGGAATCTGAAATTCCACTTTATTATGTTTTATCAGATTTGCATCGAGGATTCATTTACGGATTAAATCACAGTGCAGAATCGTTAGCTTTTCTAAATGAAAATTCAAAGTTTAAAACTGTTGTACTCAATGGACGACCTAAAATTCTGTAAAGAAAACGAACTGATGACACACGCTTGTGGATTCATTATATGTCTGTTACCTATTACACCTGAAGTAGATGGTATTATTTTCAAAAAAAGCAAAAATTGTGAAAATTTTATTCTGTCTAAATAAAACATGTTGCTTATTCATACTCTATTATATTTAGTACCCACATACCATATATCTAAAATTAAACATTTTACACCTGATTGATCATCAAAAAGTGTACAATTTCTACCTAAAAACAGTTTATCAAGCATAATAGTGCGACAGGCCAATACTTCTATACATAATAATGAAGTTACTCGATCCAGTTCTATCAACCCAAGAATCAAGTCATTTTCTTAGAAAAATTTGTAACCCTCAGACACGAAATTTTCTTTCCCGCGTATTTAAAATTAAAATATCACGAATTGTTATGACTACTGTGCATTTCACCTTGAAGTCCATTACGAAATTTTGTGTCCTTCGATACATAGCGCTCAGGTTTGTACGTTGCTTTTTGCAAAATTACACAGGTTTTACCTCCAGCACACGCGGTTAATTCTAAAATATCAAAATACAAAAAATGGATGATAATCCAAATATTGAACCGCATAATTTCTTTTCCGTGCTGTACAGAAAAATCAGAAGTAATAATGATAGTAGACTACAGTTTCCAATCCGTGTAGCGCTTAAAAGTTTCTCATTATGATGATTTCAAGGTCACAAATATCTCCATTTCGCAATTTGATTAAGTATGAATGAATTATTTTCTTTTATCTTCAAGGTGAATTAAACAGAATGGCATTTAGGCGAGGGTAATAGGAAAGCACACAAATCTGCCAAAGGGCGACAAAAACACGCACATTGTCTTAAGACGCTGACATCATTAAGCTGTTTATAAGCAAGCAACCCCGGCATCATTTTCTCGGTATCTTGTCAGGTTATTAAATTGGCATCGCATATGGGAATAGTTATCAAAACAAAGAAGAAACTGACGTGACTGTGTGTTTAAAAAAAAATTTAGCTCATTAGTTATGGTCGGATTCACTGATGAAACAACTGTTTCCAAACATGGTGTGACAAGTACTAATGAAAAGAAAAACTCCTTATTAGTTTTCATAAAACTTTAGTTATTAGTTTTCATATGAAGTGAAGACAGGAAGAAATAAGAGAAGGTTAAAATAATTTACATTCGTGCAATTGTAATTAAGTGTGCCAAGCCATTTATTATTTATTTTTTGGAAAATAGTTCCTTATATATTTTAATGCTACTCACTAATTACAAGTATGAATATTGCCCGTAGATAACTGCCCATTTATTCGTTAATCATTTATTAGCCCAAAGGGCGTTAGCCCAGAAGGCCAATTAATTTCGTTTTGGCATTTTGCGTTGAAAACTTTAAATGCCCGTTTACCTTTTCAAATTGTTGCCAACAAATATTATCGCCCTGTATTGTATCTAAAGAAATTAAATAATGAAGAATCTGAACAAATGTATGTATGTTTCTCGTATTGTGATAAAACAACGGTATCTAGAGGCATCAAATTTTGAATAACGTAATCCTCCAACGAGTATGGGCATCTTTAAGCGCTCATTTGGCATTTGGAATTTGTTTTATTATCTATTTCATATTTTGCAAATTATTTATAAGTTTTTGATTAAGAAACTCAAAGATTTCAAACGAGCAATGGCAGCACTGTTGAAAAAACAAAACATTTTTATCTCCAGGCCGCGAGACTGCGCATCGGAAATTCTAAAGATTTAAATTATTTTGCGATATTGCTGCTGAATTGAATTTTATGGTATAAGTCGAAGAACATGATATTTAATGAATAAAGGTAACACACAAAACGTTAAAAAAAAGGCTCCTTTGGGCGTAATATAAAATCTGAAAACTTTCAGATTTTTTTTATTATTATTTATTTCTTTATTTTTCTCTTTGCTTCATTTTACGCTTCGCTATGAAGCGATAATTATTGTTTTCATTGCTCTGGTTTTCGCTAGCTATAAAATTTAGGAGTCGCAATCGGTTTTAATAAAGCCTTAACTACCTTTGAATAGAGTTTGCGATTCTTTCCTTCTTTTCTTCGCGGTATAATCTTAGAAAACAGATGAAAATCTTCAGCATCAAACATTTTAAAGGAAATGGAAGTGTCTGAATTTACTTCGATTATTTTTATTATTTTTCTTCATTCTCTATACACACATCACATAATTAGGTTATTCAAATCTTTCGATTCTGAAAGCGTATCTTTCTAATTCCAGCGATCTAATTATTTTTCTAATTTTACTGTGTCATTATTTTCTATGACTCGCCTTGATTTATTGCTTGCTATTGTTTGTTTACTATATATTTCTGTTACAAAAGGAACATAGTGTTTATAACGTAAAATGACTTTAGCATAACTAATAGAATAATCTCTAACACTGCCATATGCCCATATGACTCTGTTAAACTCATAAACATGAAATCCTATAACCAAAATCTTACGTTTTATGATAATAATAATAATCTCTTTCCGGCTTACGAACAAGATAATTCTTTACAAGACTTTCGGTCGAATGTATGGAATTGCCATCTCTTTTAGGTTTAATGACATTCTTTATGAAAAGCGTGTGTAGTGTATTACTTATTGATCGCTGGCCGTCTACTGTATTAAATTTTAAAATAAGCTTTTCAGTGTTTTAAGAGTTCTCACAGTTCTTGTGTAATTTCTTAAGTAAATCAAATAGGGGGTTTTTAGTTTCTAGCTTAAAAGGGGCTATTAGTCTCGAAATGGAATTTTCTATCGGTTCACTATAAACGGCGTATCATTTTTCAAACTGCTGCCGTCAAATATGATCGCCCTGCGTTAATTTTAAAGAAATTAAGTAACGAAGAATATGCATGTATGTATGTATGTTTCTCGCATTATAAAAAGAGACGCTACCTAGAGCCATCCAATTTTGAATAACGCAGTCCTCCACCCAAATATATGCACCTGGGAGCCCGAATTTTGAATTTGTTTTATTCCTTATTTCATATTTTGTTAAACATTAATGAATTTTTGATGAGCAAACTCAACAATTTGAAAGGGAACAGTGGTAACACTGTGCTGTAAAACATCTCCAACTCGTGAGACTGTCTATCGGAAATTCTAAAGATATGCTGCTTTTAAACGTTTTGTGATTTTGTTATTAAAGTGAATTTTAATATGATGTGAGTGCAAAAACATAATATTTGATTAATAAATTTAACGCACAAAACATTAATAATAATAATAATGTACATTGATATAACAAACTGAGAAAAGACAGGAAAAAAAAAAGAAAGAAAAAAACATATGCCAACACTTAACGCTTCATCGGGAATTCTAAACACATGCTGATTTTAAATTTTTTGTAATTTTTCTGTTGAATTGTATATATGGCGTAAGCGCAAAGAAAATGATGCTTAATAATAAAGCTTAAAAGACAAAAAGAAATGGGTTGTCAGGAATGAGTGCAACAGCGGACCGCTAGACTGCGAGTTCAGCAAGAGCGTAGGAAAACCTTAACAAACTCCTTTTAAACGACCGTTAAAATATGAGCCCTTTCAGGTTCTTTCTTCCCTCCTTTTTTTAAATTTAATTTTTTAAAGCTTAATAGGAGAGGGAAAACGTTGTCTAGATGTCATATTACTGCAAGAAATAATTTGAAGGCAAGAAGACGCATAACGAAGCCTAGTCAAAAATTTGTTGGCACTTTTATGCAAGTCGGCTTAAAAAAAAAAAAAAAAACATTCATAAGGGTACTTCGGTATAAAATGTTTGCGCACTTAGCAAAATCAGTTTTTAATTTGAAGGAAAACAAACTTCATAAATATGCTGTCACCTTGATGTTGAAGCATCACTATGCAAGGAATATTTATGTTTGTTTCATTAATTAAACAGTAAATTCAAATTGTACTTGCACAGGGGTGCCCTGAAATAAAAAGTTCCCCCTTTCTATGAAGCTTTTTTCAACTTAGAAGCTAATTTTCATAACAGTTCTGGCGCTTTTATGCCGTGACACCTTAATAAAGGTTTCTACTTTTGCAACTAATGGCAAACCTGCATAAAGGTGTTAGCATCTTTTTGCTGGGGCACCTATATCAAGTAATCCTACAAAGGATTTGTTAACAGTAATCGGAAGATGATGAGGCAATGATAGTGAGCAGAATGCAGTGAATGCAGTAAAATAAGAATTATATTCGTTTTGAAGCTATGTTCAGAAGAAGCTAAAGATATTAAGGTATTTTTATAAGGTTATTAAAGTCATAACACAGTTTTAAAAGACATAACGAAATTAAAACAGTAAGCCTTTATTGACGTACAAAACGGCCTTTATTAATTTAATTATTTAATTACAAATTATCCTTATGCTGAAATTTAAAACCTTGATTGTAATTACAGAACGTTTAATTCGAATCGTCCCTAACATCTTTATGTGAAAAGAAAAATAGTCTATATAATTATTCAACATAAAGGCAGTTGCTTCATGAAACAATCTACACTAAAACGATGTTTGGAAACGCTAACTCAATGATGTTTCCCAATGTTCTTAGAAAACATTTGTTTTTCTTCTTTCTTGTTTGCCATGTTGGCACTTTACAAAAATATGACTCCCAGAAAGCAGGAATTTCGTAGCAAAGAGCGAAAGAGCTGTAACACGAAAAACTATTAACATTAACGCCAAAAGGAAATATACTTAACTTTTATTTGTAATCAAAGATTACAATTACGACAAATAAGATCTTCAATTTTGTGTGAGACGGCTAACCGAAACTTACATTTTCAATCATTTGTGCTTTCAGTAAAGACTGAATTCGATTATAACTTTGTTTTCTCATTATGGCCACATTATTTTTATAACATAAGAAAACAAGAGAAATTTTCATGGTAAACATTTCAAAATTAGGTAAAACTTTGAAGACAATGACACATTAGGCAGTTAGTCGACGAGAAAAAAAAAATCGACTACCAAAACGGATGTATTTGAATAATCCTTAGAGAATTCTATTTTATTGTTCGAAAGATAAATAAAATCCTGATTATTATCCTATTATTCTTTTTTGAGTGAATATTGGAACTAAATTTTATCAAGAAATGCAATGACGATCAACTTATTGTTCCCGCTGCAACTCCACGACTTTAAATGACGAAGAGCGGAGTAGAGCAATAGAAAGAGGCACGTGACTGTTTTAGGTCGTTGCTCTCGTAATATCTTCATCGATCGGCAGGTGGCGGTTCTATCTCGCTGGTTGTCTTCTGCCTCAGTTGGCTCTCTCTTGGGCGCGTTCCAGGTTCGATAGAAACGTAGAGCGTTCGCTTTTACGTTTTGTTTTGTTTTTACCCTCTTCTGCAAACACACATCCCGTTTATTTTTATTCCTTCATTCGCTTTTCTCGGCGAAGATATTTTTGCATTCTGGGTGAAAAATCCATATTTTGTTTTCGGGCATTAATGGCGCGAAATCTTGCGCTTGGATTAATGGAAGGTGAAAACAGAAGCGTTTGTCTCTCGCCAGCTACAGCGTGTCAAGATAAGACTCTAACTTCTGTAGAAATGTTCGGGCATTTTTTGGAAACGTTTTTGTTATAATTATTCCTCGTGCCCAAGTTATGAACACGCGAGATGTGAATTATATGAAAGTATGAACATAAGTTCTTGTTCCTAAAGAATTAGCATCTCTCAGTGTATGAATTTGTATGAGAAACGCGAGTATTTTTAACGCAAACTTGAAATGTCATCATTTACTCATACAACACACATTTATCTAAAAACATTAATTTAAGTTTTTCCATTACAAAAAATAAATAAATAAATAAATAAATCTAGTTTTTCTTTAATTTACAATAATCTACGGAAATATAATTAATAAACTTTACACAGTTATGCAGTACTGTAGTTTTTGCTGGATGTCCCGAAAATCATAAAATGATTTTCTGTTTTGGGCGAATGTATTTGGAAACACTTATCCATTTTGTGAGAACGAAATGGCAAAATGAAATAAAACGTAGGAAACCTGATACTTTGAAGTTACAATGAATAAAACAGAATACTGAATCACTGTTCTTAATGGACAGTTATTTTAATTTATAATTTTGATGGCGCTTTTAGTATTTTTTAAGCTAATTTTAATTTATTAGCCCAAAGGGGCGTTAGACCCAAAGGACTATTAATCTCAAAACGGCATTTTGCGTCGTTTCACTTTCTGCGCTGGTTTATTTTTCAAATTGCTGCCACCAAATATTATGGGCCATGTATTATATTTAGAGAAACTAAATAATGAAGAATCTGCATGAAAGCATGAATGTTTCTTGCATTGTTGAAAAACAAAGGCACCTAGAGCCATCAAATTTTGAATGAAGTAGTCCTCTCACCGAACATGGGCACTTGGAAGCCTATTTCGAATTTGTTTTATTAACTATTTAAAATTTTATAAAACTTTAACTAACTTTTGATTAACAAACTCAACGATTTCAAAGCGAGCAATGAAAATACTGTACGAAAAAAAAAATTATCTCCAGCGCGCGAGACTGTATATCAAAAATTCTAAAGATATGCTGTTTTAAAATATTTTTTTATGTTACTGTTGAATTGATTTTTATATGGTTTAAGTGCGAAGAACATGATATTTAATAAATAAAAGTAACACGCAAAAGGTTAAAAAAACGCCAAGGGCGTAATATAAAATTTGAAAGCTTTCAGATTTTTCCCCCCTAAAATTTTATTTGCTCCGTAAATTGCTCTGTTCAGTAACTCCCAAATTTAAAAATTTTGTATTTTGGTTTGTAATTCTTTAATCTAAGATTCATCACTTAATATGACAGTGTTTGGGGAAAGGTCGTGAGATTTACATAAATACACTGAAATGTCAAATTTAAAATCAACGCAAGCGATTGCAATTACATCAAAAACAAAACAGAACTGCTTTTGGCGCTATTAAAACAGTGATTTGTTATACATTACCAGCTGTTCAGATAGGAATTAAAATAAAAAATACTAACAATTTAGAAATATAACAAGTATGACTTGAAAATGCTGCTTCATAATTCCAAGCAATCTATGCGAGATTACTACAGATGGCCAGGATTAAATTTCAATTAAATTAAAATTTTTGCTTATTAAAATATTTATAAAAGCACATATAGTAACAATAATGATAATGTAAAGGAAAAAATTCAAATTTATATTTATTTTCTGTATGAAATCTAAAGTTTGTTACTCGCAAGACTTTTTTTTTTTTTTTTTTTTTTTTTTTGCAATTCAAGCATGTTCACAACTAAATATTAACATTTAAGACCGACATTTTTACAAATAATTCTAATGTGTTTAATCTTTCTTAAGTGACTTATTTTAATTCAAATTATAAATAAGCAAATTATGAAAACTTGGAATAAAAGATATATATCGACACCCTAGTGTCTTTCTCGAAGTATTAGATTTTTCTTTGGCAGATAAATGAAAATATATATATTAGTATGTAAATAATTATAAATTTCTTTATTTCTTACTATAGTTTGACGCTTGATGGCATTTCGATTCTGATTAAGTTTGCAGCCTTATTAAAAATTACAAGAAATTATTTTCAGCACAGATCTCATAGGTCACAATGGCTAATCGTTTTATTTTCTTATTAATTTTCAACTGTGAAAAAAGCTACTCAGATAGAAATATATTCTCAAACAAAAGGATTATTCTTAAAGAAAAAATTCACTAACTGAATATTTATTTTTGAAACCGTTAACCGCGTAGTAACCACGCACTTTTTTTTTTTTGGAAAGTAGGAATAAATGTTAATCAAATTTGTAACTTTAAATCTTTGAATAAGATCTATATCACATTGTAAATTAATTAGCTTAATTTATAGCTATTTGTTGCGCTTTATTCAATTTTAATAGCAAATGAAAATAATGTAAATTCTGACTTCAAATAATTAAATTCTTAAAATCTTTGCAATACCCTATTCGCAACAAATAATAGGTGAAATGTATTCGCGAGCCGTATAAAATTGTACCCCGATGTCGCCAGTTTGGACCACTACTTTTCCGTATTTAATTGAATAAATCACACTAAATTAGCCATTAGTAAAACTGTCCCATAAAAATAATTCAATCTCTGTAATTAGTTCTGAAAATATAACTTTTTGATTTCGCAATAAATAAAGTATTTCAATTTGATAGTGATATTATACATTTTAGCGAGCGCTATGCTCCATATTTGGGCAGCCTTACAAAATGCGGTACTGATACGCCTTGATTTTCTCCGATCATTTTCAGAGATGGTCATCTACAGGAAGGGCTCATTGGGAGTGTTTTCTCTATAGTTTTGTTTAAAATGTAGTATTTAGTATTCCCTTGCTTATTTTCAAATAAAGTTAAAAATTAATAGAAATTATTAATTTTACTAATCCATGTATTTGCCCTTATATAAATAGTTTAAACATAAATTTCAGCTTTCTTGTTTTATTTACTACTATCATTCTTTTACATCATAAGCGTTCTTATAAGGCAAATTTAACATCATTCTTCACAAGACAAAATAATTTCTGCTTATGCAAATTCTATATTTTTATTTCACACTCAAATAGCGGAAGGAATAAGAAAACATATTTATCAGCAGTTTTATTGCATTCGCTGCATGCCGAGAAACGAAGTTTTAAAAACCTATTAAAATAATTATTTTACTAGTATGATTTTGTAACATAGAACACAAAATGTAATATGAAATGACATTTTACAAAGAAACAGAATAATGTTTTCACTCCAGTCGATGACAAATCTTTATCGGGCCATAAAGCAGCAGATTGTTACAAATTTAGATTCTGGTGACTCGTAAGCTGACATTTAGAACGGTTGTTTGTCAAAGTCAGTTTCCATCATGCTACGTCGATAGTGAAAGATACCTTCATGTAAACCATTTGTCAGTCTGAAATCCCTTACAACTGAGATATAACAGTTGGGACGAAAAGAAATGTTTTCAAATCCATTGTTTACCACGAGGCAGATGGCTTCCTTCTTCAACCCAAGTCACTATATATTTAAATTAAAAAAGCATCCAAAGAAAATTTGGGCACTAGAATGTAATCCACAGGCTTGGATAAGTCACAGTAATCGCTTTTAATACACTCATGTCCAAAATTATCTTTATATACCCAAAAATTATAATATTCAATGAAATATCGAATCAATGTGATCCGTATTTGCAGGGAATGTGTGAAAACCAAGCCTAATTAGCATTATCCAATCAAAAGTAATCAAACGGTTTGTGATATGCAAATCTAGGCGTTACGTCATCCAAGGGTGAATCAAGCGCTTTGCGCAAACTGAATATTTGAATGAATTTCTGCAACATAGCGTTTGATTTCAGTGCGTAGGGACTCAAAGCGGTTTGTTATGGCTTCAAAGTATCATTTGGAAGAATCTGTAAAGTGGCGAATTATCGGCCGTTTAGAAGCAGGGCAGTCAATTATGGAAACAGCCACATGTCTGAATATTTCAAGACAGACAGTCTCTAAGCTATGGAAACAGTTTCAAAATGATGGAAGTGTTGTAAGGAGGCCTGGACAAGGTCGGAAACGAATGACAACTGCTTCTGAAGATCGGTATCTGGCATTAACTGCCCGTCGTAACAGAAAGGCTACTGCTCGCCAGTTAAGTTCAGAGCTTGCAGCCGCCACTGGAACTGTTGCATCACGGCAAACAATATACAGAAGGCTTAATGAAAAAGGCCTTTATGCCAGAAAGCCAAGGGTATGTGTTTTACTGTCTTCACAGAAAAAGAGGGATCGCTTTAATTGGTGTAAAGAACATCAAAACTGGACTGAACATCAATGGTCCCATGTTCTCTTTACTGATGAGTCGCGGTTTAGTTTAACTGGTGATTCTAAACGTGTTTACATCTGGAGGGAGTCAGGAACACGAAATGATCCCTCGAACATTGTGGAACGTGACCGTTTCGGTAGTGGAGGGGTGATGGTATGGGGTGGAATAATGATCGATGGACGTACGCCCCTACACGTGTTCAGCAGCGGATTTGTGACAGGCCAGATATATCGGGATGAGGTCTTAGATCCTTATGTAAGACTTTTCAGGGGTGCATATGGACCTGACTTTTTATTTATGGATGATAATGCCCGTCCACATCGAGCAAACCTCGTTGATGAATTCCTTGAAAGTGAAGACATTAAGCGAATACCTTGGCCACCAAACTCTCCTGACCTTAACCCGATAGAGAACTTATGGGACTACCTTGGAAGAGCAATTGCACGTATACATCCTCCTCCTAGAGATGTAAATGCTCTGAAGACGGCATTGCTGGAAGAGTGGAGATTAATTCACCAAACTGTGGTTAACAACGTTATTTCCAGCCTTAAAATACGTTGTGATATGTGTGTACAAGTCAGGGGAGATCATATTCCATATTAAATTCGTAAGACTTAATTCTTTTTCTGAATCATTCCTTTTTTTTCTTAACTCTCTTTGTCACACTTTATTACCATTTTTATTGTTGTTTCATGCTACAATTTTATATCATATGAGGTGATCTTCAATTTTTTCTTTTGCATTTATGTGTCATCATGTTATGTATGATTCCACGAAAATTCATTAAATTATAAGTCATAGTCTCTGAGAAATCCTTGAATTTATGCATGTAAACATAATTTTGGACATGAGTGTATTTCCTTATCAGAACCATAAATTCAGAGAGTATTTCATTAAATAAAATCTAAACATCATTTTTTGCCGAGAAAAATAATAAAAATATATAGACATAATATTTTTTAATATGTACCCTGCCCTCTATACGTAACAGATGGCGTTAGAAACATATTTTAGTAATTGCGAATAGTTTGCTTTTAAATCTTTCGCGCTTAAATTGAAAAGATAAATTTAAAATGTTTCATTCTACCGAATGGCAACACCCTGAGGGCAGCATATGCACGATGAGCACGGAAACATATCAACCAAAGCTTGTGGATTATTCGAGAACACGCCGATCTAGTTTGATTGTAGCCTACGTCCCGCAAACGTACTGTTTATAACTTTTCCCATGTAATTATTCACATGATTGTAAATTACCCGAGATTGGGAAATTTTAAAGTAAAATTTGGTAGTTTTGTCTCAAACATGAAATCTATACGATCAGGAATGTTACAGTGATCAATCTTCGGCTAAGTACGATTCAACATTTTCATCAATGACTTTCGCAAAGTGCAAGACGATACCGCCTTATGTGCAACATCAGTTAGAGAATTAGCAAAGATGCGAGACGGTCTTAACGAAATTGAAGAACAGTGCAACAAAAAGAGATTTAGAATATCTTTTTGATGACTTGGGTTGAAGAAGGAAGCCATCTGCCTCGTGGTAAACAATGGATTTGAAAACATTTCTTTTCGTCCCAACTGTTATATCTCAGTTGTAAGGCATAGATAAATGTTACCGCATGCTTTTCCGCAAACATAACATTCATCACTTTGTTACACCAACTTCGTTATCTTTAAACTGGAAAAATCAAGCACTCATCTTCAGTCAAGTATACTTAAGAATCACCATAAGTATCAAACTTTGTTTTATAGAATTACATTCATGATGTTCTCAATAAAGTGAATGCAACTCTAATGACCTAAATTGTACTATTAAGAAGAAATTCGTTCTCAGCAATCGATTCGAACTTCTGTTATATAAAACAGTTATAAGACCTATCTTCAACATATGCCACACAGGCTTGGGCTGCAGCTCGCGTATCTCTTCGTGAAAGACTTCTTTCGAAATTAATGCCTATATATAATTACCGAACGTTTAACGCGTACCCGCCACAATGTGATCATAATAAAAATGTGTAAGTTTTCAATAAAATTTTATGTGAAAGTTTTCTCATTTTTAATGAAATAGAAACTGCGTCCAACACAAAGCGAAATGCGGCCAATCTTGTTTTCTATGTGCATATATTTATTAACTCTATCCAACTATAAATTTACCTCGAAAAGTAAATGGTGCCTACCGTCCAACAGATATTCTAGAATGTGCGCTTAGGGACAAAAAGGTTGGGAACTCCTGGTCTAAAGTGCCTCTCATTACACCTTTCCCAAAATGAAATGCTGTATTTTCAGGGAAATTCAGGACAGTGTGGATCATAACGAATTTGCGGATATGTCTATAAAGCGTCCAAAATCTTGTTTCACAATCCTAATCGTAAGTTTCAATTATTGCTTTTTCTTTTTCTTAGCGTCTGATAACCCGATGCCTATTTCACCACTGAATGAATGTTACCGCTTTAAATTATACACTAATTTATAAAAGAAGACAGTTACATCATCAAATCTTTTGTTGTAGTTTCATCTCCGATCCCAGAAGTCTTCAAAACTACAACTAACTAAATAATTAGAAATAAATTAAATACCTTATATTTCGCATAGTAACAACGTTTGCCAAAAAGAGTGGGTCATCTATCCATGATAAGGTAATATAATTTAAAGTTTAAAAAATTTTAGAACGACTTCGTTTAGGCAGTTTCTAATGTTCCTTGCTGCCAAAAAATTTACCGTATTCAAGAATCGTTTCATTCATAAAAAAAAAAAAAAAAA
>KK119983.1:9583-22559 GCA_000611955.2 Stegodyphus mimosarum
TTTTTTTTTTTTTTTTAATAAATAATCAGAACTGGTCTCACAAGCCTCTTTGTTGTTTGCTTACATTCTGTTTTTCAAAGTATTGGAGTATATACTAGTTTTATTTAAAAGACACATGATATATTGGTGACCTGGACTTTAAAGGTCTTTTATCTGTCAGTGTCAAAAAGAATAAAGCTTCATTCAGAATAAAATGTGATGCTAAACAACAAAAGATTAGACAAAGTGAAAAAGCCATTTGAACAAATTTATACGGGACCGTTTCAAGTATCTGACAGAAATGAGGAATATTTTTCTCTGGTCATTAAAGGCAAAACAGTTAATATTTCTGTTGACAGTCAAAACTAACCAACATTCAAGCGAAAGTTTTTCCAAGCTATGGACCACAACAAAACTCTTACAGGCAAGACCCATTGCTGTAGACAGGTCAAATTGCTAATCCGGTTTCGAGATTGAAATGAATCCTACAACTGTCTCTCCATTCCTCACCACGAATATTGGTACAGCTTGAGTATAGGACCCCATTGGCGATTTTCAGCTTGGCGCACTTTTCGGACGGTTTTTTTCTGGTAACCCAGCGAATTCTAGAATACTCCATTTTGGCAAACCTGTCTGTATTTTCACTAAATCTTGCAAGCAGCAAAATATTGATGTATTTAACACATTTCTAGAAATTGTAAGGGACATAAACTGGGCAGAGTATAGGATTTCTCTGTAAATTTACCATAATTTTGTAAACTTTACTAAATTTCCAGCATTTCTTTACTTTTTTTTTTAATGTAAACATGTATTCTGAACTTCTGTTTTCAGTTTTACAACTTAAAACTTGCATTTTCAATATTACTGCTTAAAATATGCCTCCATGTACTTGAGTATTTTCAAACGTTTCTTTCTTTTTAATTTAAGCATGCATTCTTAACTCCTATTTTCATGTTTTTAATTTAAACATGTATTCTGAACTCCTATTTTCAATTTTACAACTTAAAATTTGTATTTTCCGTATGACTGCTAAAAATATGCCTCCACTTATTTATTTATTTTCAATTTTACTATTTAAATATATATTCTAAATTTGTGTTTAAAATTTTTCTTGTTAAAATGTGCATTCTAACTTCTATTTTTAATTTTACTGCTTTTCTAAGGCTAAACTTGTATTTTCAATATTACTATTTAAAATATGCCCCCACTTACTTATGCACCTTCAAATTTGCTGTTTAAACATATATTCTAAAATTTTTTTCTGGTTAAAACGTGCTTTCTAACATGTGTTTTCAATTTTAACTGCTTTTCCATGGCTTGGCGACATTTTTCGGTCGCCAAGCCAAAAAATCGCCAATGGGGTCCTATACTCAAGCTGTTCCCGAATATTTAGTGTCATAACTTAGTTACTGGTGAGGGAGTAATGTTGCAAACAGTAATAGTTAATAGGTAGTAATAGGTAAAGTAAGTACCACTAGATGACAGCTTGTAGTAATACACTTAAAATATCAATTATATTTTTTGCTTCACAAGTTTATGAGCTAAATATTTTAAAAGTTTTTTTTTTTTCTATTCCTTGAAAAATAAAGAACCAGAACTGGTCTCACAAGCCTTTTTGTTGTTTGCTTACATTCTGTTTTTTAAAGTATTGGAATATATACTGGTGTTATTTAAAAGACATGCAATAATTTATATATATGTATAAAATGTTAAGATGACAGAGTATATTGTACTTTTGTGGGGGGGGGGGAATTCTTGAGAAGATGAAGGAAAGGAAATAATTTAGACGTGTCAAATGAGGTCTTGAGTAGTTGCCTCAGTCTTTTTATGTTTTGTAAACATAAATCATATGATATTAGATTAATGTGAAAGTGTATTTGATGATTGAAAATAAGTTTATCAGTTAATTCCCAGTGAACGGTACGCTCCTTGTCCGCCATCTTGTTTTTGGCGACTATTGGCGAAACACAACTCCGCGAAGCACACTCCCAAGTACCTAAGCCTAACACGCAGCGGGACACCGACCGTTCGCCATCGGAAAATGTGACGCCGACGATGTTCCAATGGCGAGCGGTCGATGTATCTTCGTGTTAGACCTAGAAACTCAGCGTGAACTTTATGGAGTCGTGCTCTGAAAATAGTCACCAAAAACAAGAAAATACAACAACACTACAATAAATTTCAAAAATTTTAGAAAGACAAAAAACACTTTCATAAAATCAACAAAGGCATAAACACTTTTTAATTCTCGTGATTCTTCATCTTTCCTTTTGCTGCCTTAATTTTAGGTGCATCGTGTGTGGCCGGTGGATAAACATCGCGGATTGCATCAAGGAATGTCGTAAATAATTTGGGATAATTTTCTTGATGTATCCGCCGCCACATAAATTCTGATAGATAGAAGTCGAAACCCTCATCAATTTTCCTCACTTGTTTGAGGTTTCTTTTGATGCAGTTCCACATCCCCTCAACCGTATTGGTGTGAGTGCCTGTGTCTGGATCCTTAAAAGTGATACTGTGATTCACCTTTAAGTGAACAAAACCCTCATCCTCCAAACAGTCATATGCCTTCCAGCAATCAGATATTACAGTGCTTCCAGATAAAACATACTTAGTTAATACATCTAATAGAACAGGTGCACTTCTGTTTTCAACAACTTCTACAAAACAAACATTCGACCCGCGCTCTACACCTCCAAAAACCCATTCGCCTTTTACTCTTTTTCCATGATTGTATTTCCGCTTGCTAAATTTACTTTCATCAATCTCAACAATTTTTCCTGGCCCCCTAAGCATAACACTTTCGCGCACTACCGCTTCAACGCAAACATCGCGACAAAAATTCATCCAATCAGTTCCAATGTTTTTAGAAATTCCCAATTCATCTGTAATCCACTCACATCGCGTTCTCTTAACCCATAAGTAGGTAAGTTCTAAAATATGTATTAAACTCAGTCTGCTTTCCTCAAACCATGAGCCGCACCTTATCGATCGTTTCACATAATGCTTATTATTTCCATACACACGACAAACCCAAGTATACCCGTCATCCAAATCTTTCCTTTCAACCAATTTCATATTTTCATTACAATTAGGACAAGTATAACTACTAGCAATCAATCCTACACTCATACAATATTTAACAACATCCAACTTACCTTTCTTTTCCAATTAAAAAAAAAAATCTCAAATTCACTCGGTCTTGTTCCGATCCAGACAAAGACGAAAAAGCCATTATACTTAAAATTTTAAAAACCAGAAATTAAAACTTAAAGCCAAATAGAAATTACAAAAATTTAAATACTATAAAATTAGAACAAATAAAAATTTTGAAATAAATACGATTGAAGAGAATGCAGAACTTAACCACTCCACTGGTGAAAAACAGATTGAAATGTAGCAAGCTGCAAAACCGTTAAATTAACGGCAAAAAGTGTTGAAATTCAAACTTACCTCCTACAACTTTTAATATAATTGGATCAAACAAGAATTAGATCATCATGACATCACATCATTCATTGCGCAAGTTACTCCAAAGAGGATCCGATAATGCACACAAACCAAAGAAGAGAACGAGGTTACCATCTTTTAATGGGAGAGAAAGGGTGAAGTTGACAAGGAGAAAATAAGTATCGCCCAAAAAATGGCACCAAAAAAATCGCCAAAATAGCGTACCGTACACTGGGATACAGCCAGTTTATCATATGAAAGTAGAATTGTGTTGAGTTATTCAAATATAATATGGCACAAGATCCTATTCACTTAAAGGAAAAAATGGCTTCGTAGAGGATTTATCAGCAAATTCAATTACAAGGAACAGAACCCATCGTGAACTATTACTGTTTCACTGATTAACCATCCTTAACTGCTAATAATAGTGGAAAACAGATAAAATTGGGATTTGCTTTAAAAAGCTGCATGGAAAAAAAAATGCTATTTCAAGAAGCTTTATTTGTTATTTTAATAGATGTAGACTGACTGGCCACACTGCAAACTTTCGGAGATGTACCAAATTTCCTAAATACCATATGCTTAATATTGATTCTAAGGCAAAGGATAGCTGTATTATTATTAGTAATTCTAATATAAACATGCACACCACTGAAATCTGATATGCAGATGCAGTTAAGAATAAGACACACGTACCTAGGAATGCTAGTCATAGAAATACTACTACAGGGATGTCAAACTCACAGGTACACTTAGGCCAAACAAACAAGGTTTAACTTTAGGCGGGCCGCAAAAAAAAATCAATATTCATAGAAACGTAGATTTATTTCGAATAATACAATAATAAACATATATATATATATTTATATAGAAAAGAACAAGAAAAATTTAATGTTTACGTCCTGATACTTGACATCTCTTCTCTGCTATTATCTTTCCTATTTGGCGAAAAATTTTGTTTGCAGTGATAACTTTCAACGCTGGCCCAAGGTGAGCATCATTAATATGGTGTCTAATAGGAGACTTATTACCTTTCATGACTGAAAATAACTGCTCGCACCGATAAGTGCTACCAAACATGGAAATAATTTCATATGCGAATTTTCGAGTATTTTCAAACCTGGCTGGTAAATATTTGTAAAATTCAGGCACGCCCACTTCAATGAATTTTGCTTTCAAATTTGAGTTGCATTGAATCTCGATCACCTCCATTTGCATATGGCTGGGTACTGAGTCAATACTTATTGAGAAAATCGAAGAAAACAAAAAAAATTTGTCTTCGAGGGAACTAAAATCATTAAACCTCGTTTCAAATTCAGTTGTTAAATTTGCAATTTTTTCTGCGTATTTTTGATACGAACAAGTATCATCTAAACTTGATTTGTTCATGCTGCACGTCGGGAAGTGCGTCAAATCTTCATTTTTAAGTTGTTTTTCCCAAAGAACTAGTTGACATTTGAATGCTTTAATTATGTCAAACATGTTCGTAATGATATGATCTTTTCCTTGTAACGATAAATTTAAATCGGTTAAGTGTTTGGTTATATCAACCAAGAAAGATAAATCTTGTATCCATATTGGATCGTAAAACAAACTTACGTCTTGATTTTTCGTTTTTAAAAACTGACATATTTCTTCTTTCAAATCCCAGAATTGTTTGAGAATCTTGGAGCAAGATAACCAACGTACCTCGGTATAGTAGGACAAACCCGAATATTCACTATCTAACTCACTTAAGAAAGCAGTGAATTGACGCTGATTTAAACCTCGAGATCTTATAAAATTTATAACTTTTTTTATATATGACAAAACATTCTCCATATTTATTACTTTCGTGCATAGAACTTCTTGATGTATAATACAATGCATATGATGAATGTTTGAACCGTGAATTTCACTAAGTTTTTTTCTTAGTAATGCTACGAAGCCCTTGTTTTTCCCGGTCATTGATGGAGCGCCATCTGTAGCTACAGAATTTAATTTTGCCAAAGGTAGATTGTATTTCTGCAGAAGTCCAAAAACACAAGTAAATATATCTTCTCCTGTGGTAGTACCAGGCATCGGTATTAGTTCCAGTAATTCCTCAAAAATGTTAAAATTCTTGTCACAAGAACGAAGAAACACTGCTAATTGAGCTTTGCCACTAATGTCCGTGCTCTCGTCACAGGCAATGGAGAAACTTTCGAAACTAGATGATTTTGCTTTGATCTGATCACTTAAATTCGCGGCTAAATCAGTAACTCTTTCCGCAACTGTATTTCGAGACAATGAAATTGATTGAAAAGCCTTCACATTTCCAGGACAAACAATTTCTCCAGCTTTCATTAGGCATTCCTTGATGAAATCACCGTCAGTAAAAGGCTTCGAATGTTTAGCTATCAACTCGGACAAGACGTAGCTTGCATGTACCGCCGCTTCACTTTCTTGCAATACTTTACTAAACATGGACTGTTGCTTTTTCACTCCTAACTTGAGCTCTTTCAACTTTTCTTCTCTCATTAATCCTTCGTAATTGTTATATTTCGATTTGTGTTGTTTTTAATGACATTTAATATTATATAACTTTGGTACATTAATAGTATTATTACATATCAAGCAGATTATTTTGTCTTTTATTTCACAGCAAAAATATTCTAATTCCCATTTTACTTGGAATATTCTATGTTCATCAGTGATTTTTCGTTTAATATTACTACCACTTGGTTTTGATATAGACCTGGAATAAACACGGTTAACGTTAAAAAGTTAACAAAAATTTATTCTTTCCACAAGAGATAAATCAAAATGCTGAAATATTTCTTCAAAAATATTCTAACAATATCACAAAATATCAAACGTTTAGCAAAAATCAATTCAAAACAGAGAAACTAATTCTATCTCACAGCGAAATCGCTACAAATCAATCGCAGCATTAAGTAAACAAACAGTTCGCTAGAACTACAGCTACTACTGAGATGAGTTGTTTGTTCTCGGCTTTTATAAGCTTTATAATTAATTTCTCGAATATACTGTAAACATCTATAAATATCTGGATTTTTGTGGATGGCAACAGCAATTACGAGATATTTATTTATTAGGTATTAAATGCACGTGCTGTTCTATTTTTAACCTTCCAACGCAGCTGTCTTTTCAAAAATCGTCTGCGTTGCTAAGGCAACATGAAGCGAATCTAATTACAATTCTAAATAAAAAAAACTAGCTAAATAAATAACTATGAAATCCGTAACAATATGAATTAAGTAATAATTAATAATAAAGCAAAGTGCATGTACATGCATGCACCAATATATCGTACAAAACTATGATTGGAAAACTGAGACCATGAGTTCGGCCACATTCGGCTATCGGGGGATGCGTACAAGTTCTGAGTGCACGTGTCCCCCAAAAGCCGAAGGTAGCTGAACGCAAGCTACTCACACGCATTTGTAATTTAAGTAGTGTGTGTGTCAGCTCGCTGTGAGTAATCTAACAACACTGAATAAATTATCGTTAATTACTTAGCAGTAAACATTTCATTTTTTTCTTCGTCGATATGTTATTTTATTATTATATATTATTATTTGCCGATATATTGGCCGGGCCGCAAAAATATTTGTTGTTGGCCACATGCGGCCCGCGGGCCGTAAGTATGACATCCTTGCTCTACTAGAATGTCAACATTCACCAAATACGTCGGTGAAAGATCGAATATAACATTGCATTCTTGTACATTCGGACCCTCACTGTATGTCGACAATCACAGATATCGGTGTATGTCGACAATCACAGATATGCTCTGGTGTAGGTTGAAAAGAGAGACAGGCGACTGGCTGTTTCCCATAAATGCAGTTGTAAAAGCAAGGGCCTCTTGTGCAATTCAAAGTCTCATAATAATTTAAGTTGTTGCAATTAATCAGATACATAATTTAGTAAGTTTTTTATTACTATTATTTTATTTTCTCATTTACTACGTACTGTATAATTAAGTAAGTTTTTTAACTTCTATTATTTTCCTTTCTCATTTTGAATGTATTGTGTGTTTTTTCGTGACTGAATTACGAAGAAGAAAATATAATATTCTCATATATTCAACATTCACCATTAGTACATGGTGAATGTCGACATTCACCGGTGTAAGTCAGAAATAAGAGTATTTGAAAAATATTTTGGACTAACACCAAGCGACTATGTGAATGTTTTTCACCGTAACATATATACAAAACATCATGAAAAAAATATCAGAGTGGATCCCCAAATTACAGGCTACAGCGGACAAATTATTTATTATGTTCTCCATTTTTGAAGAAATTTTTAATTCTAATAATTAGGTTCAGTGCAATTTAAAATTATTTTTTGTGTACCATTTTTATTTGAAATATTCTCCTGTCTTGTGTTTGGTGCCCTTGTTTTGTATTGTCTCTGTTGGCACCAATTGTTCGTACATCACTGCACTTTTCTGTTATCAGCTCTACTGCTTCTGTGCTTTTATTTTCAACTAATTTTGACTCTGCAAGAACTTGTTAGCGATGTTCCTTTAATAAAGAAGATTTGGACTAATTCTTGAAAGCTGGACTATTTTCATGTTTATATACTTGAACTGTATTAGGGATTTTGTTTTTTAGTTAGCACATGAATTAATATGAAACCTTCAACCATTTCTGCAAAGGGTAAGGCCTCATGCCTAGGCACTCCAGTACTCAAGGACTGTTCCACTAGAAGATAAATGTAGACCTTTTATGACAACCTGCATCATAATTAATAATAAAATATATTTTGTGTTTAACATGGATATCATTTGAAAAGCCTGAATGTATTACAAGTTAAAAAAATACCTATATATTTTCCACTGGCCTTGAGAGTTGGCAGAAATCTCACTAAATATGCACCAACCATTTTGAATGAAATCTGGAGAAGCGGATCACTTTTTATTTAGATAATCACAGATCATTCTTTATTTAATTAAAAGATCAACAGACACCAGTTATAAAATTTTGGTATATATATCATTAATAGTATTCAGAAACTTTTTCGTTAAGAAATAAAGGGAAAATGATTAATCCATTCTTATGAAATGCCTATTGTTGTTATAACATTGTTTAATACTAAAATACAAATTCGATTTCTGCTATCCAGATCGAAAGTAGTTTTTCATAATGCTTCTAAAATCTCTGATCTTTGTTTAGTAATCAATTTCACCCTTTTTGTAATGATAGCTATTTTAATAGCATCTTTTTTTCACAATTGTAAACAGTATAGGTAGCATACGTCCTTCAAACAGTGTAGTTGGCATACAGACAAACTGTACATGAAAAAGCAAAAAATCACTTTAAAATTCAGGGTTGTAATACAGGTTTTGTACTGAATAATAACAATAGGTGTGTTTATGCTCATGAGTAGCCAAAGCATTGTCTTGAAATAGGTAAACAAGTTTAGGGTGCATGATCACAACTCATCAAAACAGGTGGTATGGCATCAACATTTGTGACTGGAACATGACATCAACATTTGTGACTGGAACATGACATCAACATTTGTGACTGGAACATGACATCAACATTTGTTCTGACAGATGTCGGATACCAGGCAAAGATTTTCACATCCAAACATTACATACTTTGAAATAGACATTCACTGAGATACTATTGTATACAATCTAGAAAATTAAATAAATATGAGCTTAAGCTCTGAGATGATGTGATAAGCAAATTCATGAAAACTGATACCATTCATTCTGGTGACCAAAAGTCCCTAATGGTGTTTAAAATAGCCACAAAATTATCTTCTTGTTGAATTCAGCACCATATAAATTCACTTAAATGTGAATCTGCATGATGGTGTATGGTTCTGCAATGTCTTTTATTGTGCTGCTGTACTGAACCCTTCTATCTTTCATTGTTTTGAGTATCTGCTTTGTAACTTTGGATATATTCTGCTACTTGCAGTCTCAAATTTTAATTACGTTTTAGTTATCTAATTATCTGTCCAACCCTCCCTGCCAATTATCAGCGACTATTTTTTCAATAATTTAATTACTGAAAAAGATTAGCCATTTTAACAAATGGTGACCCACTGAAAATTGCATGAAAGAAAAGTAAATTAACTAATTTAAAAACACAAGAAACATCCATTGTGAAACACTGAAAATTGTGTAAAACAGCAGCAAATGAATTAAATAACAAATGTTACAAACATCCATCATAAAACACACTTTCATTTTTCCTGTACACAGCAAGAGAACACGTCTCCTGGACTAGTCAACAATGGGCATCTGTTCTCTTCACAGACGAATCCAGGTTCCCATTCAAGAGTGATTCAGGTCATCAGCTGATCTGGAGGGAACTGCACACCAGATACAACCAATCCCACGTTGTGGAAAGACAGTTACAGATGTGGTGGAAAAATGCTTTGGGATGGAATCTCTCTCGGTGGTCGCATTGACTTGCATGTGTCTCATGGAGGAACTTTAACCGGTGTGAGATATTAAAACGATATCCTTGATCAATATGCTACTGCTGTTGGTCTTGGATTCCTTCTGGTGGATGACAATGTGCGACCACACCGAGTAGATGAGCTTGAACAGGGATTCTCCGTGCTTCCCATTTCAGTGACCGACAACTTAATTGACAACATAGAACATCACTGCCGCCAATGTATTGCAGCTAGAAGAGGACATATTCCTTATTAGAACCCATTTTTCCTCAAAAAACTATGATATACTGTTTCTCCAAGACTAGCTTCTCTGCCAAGAATGCAATTTTTTTGTTGTAATTCATGTTTGTGTTGAACTTAAGAAACATTTTATACCACATTCATTAAAGAACTGTTTGGTAAACATGTCCTGAAAATTTCTCTTTTCTGTGTTGCTTCATTCTCAAGGTAGACACAAAAAGCATGCTGTTCCTTAACTTTTGCAGGGCAGTGTATTTAAGCCCAGGAGACAATTCCATCTTCTGTAGTTTTATTGCGTTACTTTGAGTGAACAACAGATGATTCAGTTCGGGATCATTATGTTGAAATTCAACAATCTGTGCAAAACTTGTTATATCCAACTTATTAGTCCCAGTATTTTGTGACAATTTATCTGCCACATTTTCTGGTCCAGAAACATATAAGGTCTGTCCCAAAAGTAATGCGCCTTTTTTTTTTTTTTTTTTTTATTTTTTTTTTTTTTTTTAAGAAATTTATTGAATTGTTCGTACAGTTACTCAATATTCTTCAAAATACATCCCTCCTGCTTTAATACACGCGTTCCAATACGATTTCCATGCTTTATGTGCATCCTGGAAGTCCTTCACAGGGATGTCCTTTAGTAACCTCATTGTAGCTGCCTTGATGTTCTCCAGGGTCCTAAAATGCTGTCCTTTGAGAGATTTTTTTAATCTTTGCGAACAAAAGGAAGTCGGGCAGGGACAAATCAGGACTGAAGCAACACAAAAGTTTTTGACGGCGTTTTCTCAAGTTTGAAACAAAACTTTGTATATCGCTGCTTAAGAGTTTTTCCATCTTAATTTTGACCAAGCACTCACACATGAGTTCATTGAAACGAGCACTGTGACTCTCCAGGAGCTCGGAGCCGACTGACGCCGGTCGCGCTGTGTTCTTAAGACTCCACCCACCCTTCCATGCAAGCGGCTACGCTGTGCGACGGATAGTCGTGGCAGAAGAAAATGGGTCACATTACTTTCGGGATAGACTTGTATTATATGTCTGCAGTAGAATTCATATGCCTAATCTGCCTGTGTGATGCTGAAACTGATTTTTTTCTATATAAAAATATGTTTGACGATGATCTGTATATATTGTAAAAATTTATCCCACAAAATTATGTTGCAAATGCCTTACAGGGCAGTAGATAATGAATAATTCTGTGCCCTGTGTGCTGTGCTTAATTTCAGTTGGAATTCTATTATTATTTTTTAAAGAAAGTATTTTAAAGCACCAACATACAAATCTATGAAAACCTTCAACAAAATACTCTCGAGAATTATTCATACTGATGCAACACTGCAGTGAAATCACGAAATCCATCCAAATTGTTAAAAAAACTTCTTCCTTCAACAAATAAAGATAGCAGCGTACTTCATTTGGATAAGTTCTGAACCACAGGATTTCATTACTGAAGATGGTCTTCTGTACAAAATCACAACCAATTTTCAAGGCAGTGTAGCTGCAACATATGGTGCATGAGTGAAGTTCTTACTTTAGGTTACCAAATATGGCAATGTTTTATCACCGATGAACTTCATCAGAAGGTCAGCAGAAAAGCCTAAAAATCATGAACTTCAGCTAATGATTAAAACCAACTTAACATTTAAAACAGGAAATCACATCTTGCAAGACGCTAAGTATTTAAACATTAACACACATGAGCCAATGCTGGCAAAATAAGATGACCAAGCATTTTTATCTTCATGCCGTCGCGAGAACATATACATACTGACTAACAAAGATGAATGTTCCCACTTACTGCAGTGAGGATCTCAAACATAGGAATAAGGAAAGGGTTTCTGTGCCTCTATCCTTAGAGAATGGAAGGGGGTCAAGCGAACATTGATTAGGGAAGTGCAAAAAGTCAAGTTTTGTTCTGATATTGAGTTGCTTAAGAGGAATGGCCAGATACCTCCTAGAAGCAAGCTTAGATCATTAAATCCTTTCATTGGCAATGACAGAATCTTAGTAAAAGCATCAATAGTAGACTTGTGCAATCTCACTAAATTATAATTGTAAATATCCAATCATTTTTCCTTCTAGACACATGCTGACTTACTTGATCATGTACTATTATCACCTGAAATATTTGAATCTTGAACCACAAGCCTTACTGAGTGCTGCTAGAAAAAATTTGGCTCGTTAGAGGCAGGAATCTTCCTAGTACTGAGTACAGTGTTTCAAACATAAACCTATATGATACATCAGATAATAGATGATCTGGTTGCAGAAGTGACAGTTGAATCAGCATTTAACAAATGTGGGCTCTGTCTTTGCGGTCTGTTTCTTATAAAGGCAGAAAATCAAAGAAAAGGAGCTTTCCAAAAAATATATTTCTCAGTAACCGTATGCCTTGTTACATGAGCAGTTCACTAAGAAATTGTCTTGAACTTATCTTCGGAGGCATTAATTGGTACCGTAAAAAGATTTTTTGTAAGAAGGGGGTAAAGCTCAGCAATATATTAACCATAATCATACAAACTTCCATAGAGTTTAAAATGAACTAACCAAGCTGTTTAAATTAGTCAAAGTACCAGAACCAGGTTAATCGACTGTATGTTATGAGATGAGATGAAGAGGAAATTTATATCCCTTAGAGCACCACAGTTTGGTGAGCTTTGGGAGGTTGATGTTAAATACTTCAAAATACATCTTAAAACAAATTGTTGGGTATTCAAAATTAACTATTGAAGAATTTTTAACTTTATTAACCCAGACAGAAAGAATTTTAAACTCCAGACCAATTTCATTCCTCTCTTCAGATACAAGGGATTTTAATGCATTAATCCCCGGACATTTTTTAATTGGCCATTCTATAACAGCTTCTGTAGAACTATAAATTATAAATAAGACTGGTAAC